>JZKD02S1005609.1:241490-257404 GCA_000966675.3 Picea glauca
CTGCAGGTTAAATAAACCAAAAGAAGAGCTATAAAAACCCAAATGGGGTAGGAAATTGATACCTTTCCCCAGTGGAGTCGCCAATCTGTTGCGCCTCTTTCATCACCTTAGTGAGAAAAACAGAGGTGCTTGCAAGCTTAGTTGGGTTTTCTAAGCAGGACAACTGTAAGGAAAAGGGTTAGAGAAAGAAATACAAAATAACAACTAAGAATTAAACTAAGAAATAAAATAACAACTAAACTAATGAGAATAGGGACATAAGGACAAAAGAAACAATAAGACCCATGTCACCAATGGTAAGATTGATATCAGTGAAAGAAAACGCCAAGAAGAAAGAGGACTATGAGTCCCTTCTTCCTCCAAGGGAGGGCTCTTGGACCCCCACAAATAAGCTCTTCTTACAACTTTTAATGAAAATGGTGAAAGAATTCTTTGCTAATCCACTCAAGGGGTGAGATGGATTGCCCAATGCAATGGTGCTAGTATACTCTTGATGAGAATAGAGGATTCCTCAAGAGAATAGTAGCAGCATAACTTTGCTATTGAATTCCTTAAAAAATGAAGTGCACCCATGGCCTTTTTATAGCACCTCTTTGAGGTATTGTGCAACCAACTTGTAGTGTGTAAAGAGGCTAATTAGAGAATTTTTAGGTCTTTGACCAGCCACCCAGTCGGATCCAATCCAGATTTGAGTGTCAAATCAACTTGGAAGCTGAACTAGAAGTGGGTGGGAGGCCGACCACTCTCATACATGCGTTGTTCTCAGATGTGCGCAGCTTTTAGCGACCACAGTCGCGCATCGGGCGCATGTGTTCTTTTCCTGCGTTTCTATTTTGTGCATGTGCGTGCGCGCCCTGTGTAGTCATAGTGCACTTTAATTTTTTCATTGGGTGTATAGTTTTTGACCCTTTGGAAATGATTTTGTGGTATTTTTGGTCCATGGGTGACCTCATAACTGTTTGATGATGATGAATTCTTGTAACCATTTGCGGATGAAATTTCAGTGATAACAAACTTAATTACATCATTAATCATTTAGTTACATCCCAGGAAAAAACATATGCATAACTAGAGATATGCTTCCTCAACTATGAAATTAACTGGACAGATTATGAGTAGGAGGATAAAACTGATCATGTTGAAGATGTTGTGTGTGCTTGAGGTACACTGAATCTTGGGTTGAGTTGTTGTTGCTATGAACCATATTTTTAGAAACACTTGTTTCTTCATCAACTAATCACCAATCACCCAAAACCATCAACTAACTGCCTTTCACGTGCCCATAACTTTAGGAGGTCCAATCATGTTTTAACTAGCTCAAAAAGGTCCATTAACAGTTGTCAAAATAGCTTCAACATTGTCTCTTCCAAAATTTCAGTAGAAATCGGTTATAAAAACTGTTTATCCCGACGCTGCTAGAAATTCCAGTAGAATTATGTTATAAAAAATGTTTATCCCGACGCTGTCAGAAATTTTGGTAGTGTTGTGTTTCTTTCAAAATTATGCATAAAGAACTTAGACAATCTTGTGCATATGTTATATTCAAAAATAGATGAGCTATCTTAGACATAGGTAAGGAATCTAGAGTTCACAGTGCCTTTGAGTTACTTTTGTTGCTGCAGATGTTTGTGCTAACATCAGGCTCCAACTGGGATGGGGGCCGCCCTATGAGGCTTCCAAGAACCTTAGCAGTTCCATTCGACTTATCCATTGGGCTATGGATTCATATGTGTAACCAACCTCTAAACACTGCTAACAACTGCCACTTATTCAAGAAAACTGAAAGACCCGCTATAAACTAAGGAAAGCAAGGGTCATGAAGCGAGATTATTACCTGCTGCAAACTTGAAGGAAAGAAAATGCTCAGGAAGCGAGCTTATTTCCTACACTACCCTACCTCTAACCAAATTTTCAATTTGGTCAAGTAAAAACAGATTTCCACAGTAGATATTCAAGTAATTTCAAGACTGAGATTATCTCATCTCTATCATCGATCAATAGATAAAAATAGAAATATAATAACAGTGATAGAGAATCCTTCATAAAACCATACTCACCCATGAATGCTAGTGAAATGAAATCTGAAATTTTCAGAAAATCTGAAAAACTTGACTCCAACAAGACTGCAATGAATCTTTGAAACCAAGATCAGAAACATGCAGATCCACAGGAAAAAAAGTGCTCATCCATGAATGCCTCTTTGCTTGAAAACTGATAACCTTCTAGTTCCCTTGTGATCAAATCTTGACCATCAGTAGGAACAAATCCCTCTTCAAAATAATGATCACAAGATAATGATACATCAAGTTTTAAAACATATTGATAATGATCATCTAGAAACATATAATTATCTATGCAATCACCAGTTATAATATGTTCAACATGTTTTGAAAACTAGTCATAAACTAGACTTGCATTCTTGTCCATAGAAAAATATGCAAACACTGAAGAACCTGATTCCAAATGTGAATCATACTTACATCCTTTCTTTTGTTCCATATCTTCTCCATACTCACTATTTATTTTCTCAAAATTTGAAACATAGTGACAGTATTCCTACTCATGTGCATGCAAGTTTTCAGAATAAGTTGGATCTCAAATTCTCTTGGAAGCACGGATGTTCTCCTAAACTTCTTGAACACATTCAAATAAGATTCTTAAGGATGAATATTTCCTTTCTCTTAGGATAAGGACAAGATCTGGATGCTGAGCCATAACATAATACACCATGGAAACCGTCTCTGAAGGCCGGATCTCCAAGGGCATGCTGTGATAAACGATGTAGAACCTCCTTTTGAAGACAGACACAACTTCTTCCTCTTCTCTCCTCAAAGCATTAAAATAAGCAAGGTATTGATCAAGAGACTTGTTCTCACCCCAATATTTTTAAAAATCATTGGATAACTCGATCCAAGAACCAATGGGATTATCTCCAAAACCCCTAAACCACACAACAACATTTCCAAACAAGGATTTGGAGAACAACCTCATTGTAACATCATCATGTATTATCTCAAAATGATCAACAAAGTTCTCAAAGGCCTCCAAATGCCTCTTAGCTGTAACATGATCCTCTCTAGAAAACCGAGGAAGATACTCAAGGAAATCAAGAGGATAAGGATGAAGGTGATATGGAAGCCTTAAAGGTTTAAACATCTTGTCTCGAATTCTAGTTTGAAAACTAGTGGGATGAATATGAAGTTTAACAGGTTGATGGAAAGGTTCAACAATAACAATAGAAGGTGATGAGATTTGAGAAGGCTTTGAATCAATTTTATCACTCTCGTGGTTACAAGACTGATTAGATTCAGGAAGGATTGAAATATAAACCTCATTCTTCTCTATAGGCTGAAATGAAGGTTCAGGACCAACTTCAATAATACAGGAAGAAGGCAAGTCTTCTTCTTCCAATGATGGATAGATAAAGGAAGGCTTATGACCATTCGAATAGATGAAGAAGAGGATAATCCTCTTTATATGTAAAGGGAAAGAGATAAATGAACTGATAAATAAAAACAAGAGTTCATGGAGAAAGCTCATAAGCTAATACCTGGTCATCCCCTTTCATATGGTCATCTTTCTGTCAGTAGGATACTCCCCAGTGGAGTCTTTGATTATGGATTTTCCAGGTAGATAATTACATTCAATTTTTGTGTCCCTCTCTTGTCTACCATAAAGAGCTGGATCTATGTCGTTCTCCTAGGGAAGCTAGCTTCACACTTCATTCCCCGACAACGATCCCATTTAATGTTAATAGAAGGAGTCACCCATTGACTGCAAATGGGTAATCCTTACACATCAAGATTCACTTCAAACAAGTTTGGTAAGTGGGACATTTTAAAAGGTGGAATGGCCTCTTAAAATGCTTGAAAGTGATTTTAACTCAGATAGAACCTCACATATTTGGAAAATTGTGGCAGGGAATGAGTTGCATGGATTATATTGTAATATTAGGAAGTAGAAAGTGTAACAAAGAAGTTGATAGTTAACCAAAGAAGTTTAAAACATCCTAAACAAGTCCTACAACTAGGAATTACCCTACATCCAAAGATTTTTTTTAGATACAAACTATAGAACATAAACTGAAAAAAAACATGCATAAAGTATTTGATGCCTCGTTCATGAACCTTCACTCACATGCTACTGAATCTGCTAGAGAATGATGTACATAAAACCAGAACATACATAAAAACCAATTGGATCCTCCAAAGGGTTCTCACCGCTAAACTCCAGTTACTGTAAATGGATGAATATAAAATACTAGAAGAAGAAACATACCATGAAGTAAACATTTCCTGAATCACAAGATCCTTCTACATAAAGCGATACTCAGTATTTTTATTGATATCAAGATTCTGGTCTAACCAACCCACCCTTACAAAGATTTTCAAGAGAAAACTATATAGGGAGAGGCCCCAATGCCACCTCCAAAAGAAATGTAACAACTTAATTACATCATTAATCATTTAGTTACATCCCAGGAAAAAACATACGCATAACTAGAGATATGCTTCCTCAACTACCTAACTAACTAGACAGATGTTGAGTAGGAGGAGAAACCCGATCATGTTGAAGATGTTGCATGTGCTTGAGGTACACTGAATCTCGGGCTGATTTGTTGTTGCTATGAACCATGTTTTTAGAATCACTTGTCTCTTCATCAACTAATCACCAATCACCCAAAACCATCAACTAACTTCCTTCAACGTGCCCATAAATTTAGGAGGTCCATTCGTGTTTTAACGAGCTCAAAAAGATCCATTAACAACTGTCAAAATAACTTCAACGATGTCTCTTCCAAAATTCTGGTAGAAGTCTATTATAAAAACTGTTTATCCGGACGTTGTCAGAAATTCCGGTAGAATTATGTTATAAAAACTATTTATCCCAACGCTGCCGAAAATTTGGGTAGCATTGTGTTTCTTTCAAAATTATGCATAAAGACCTTAGAAAATATCATGCATATGTTATATTAAAAAAGATATGAGATAGCTTAGACATAGGTAAGGCATCTAGAGTTCACAACACATTTGAGTTACTTTTTTCGCTACAGATGTTTGTGATAACACATGGGTTATAGTGGGAACAATCGTGTATGTACACAGGTTGTTGTAGGAACAATCACGTACATCCATATAAGTTCTTCTAGGCAGGATCATTTTCGTACAGGTTGACATAAAGTGACCTTAGCAGGTCATACATGTGGTCTGCAATATAATTGCAGGAAGATAATATTTTGAGGAGATTTGTTGAGGTTTGTTTTCTAATTTGTATGATTATTGGAGAACAAGGTTTTTCTCAGTTTTTGTGACTTTGGAGGACAAGGTTGTCCTCATATTTTGGTTATATTGTATTGGTTGGGAGGGATGGATTTTCCCTCAGTATTTATGATGATAACAAGATTATAGAACTGAAATTGTGTTTCATATGTGTGATGATTCATCTATGATCTTTTGTGTTTCCACTAGATATGTTTTTAGTCAATAATTTATAGTGTAGTATTGTTCAATGATAACAACTAGGGTGTTATTCTTGATTCACTAGGAAGCAATTTCTTAGATATGAAAATTAGTCACATAGAGTTGCATGTGAAAAATTAACATCACATATGCCAATTTTTGGAGAATCAAATAACAATCTAATATTTAAGAGGATGAACTCCTTGGAGGCTCCATCATTAAAAATCTATGTTTTGAAGAAATATTCCCTGACAAATGCATCATTAAAACTTGATATTTTGAAGAAAGATACCATGGAAACTGCACCAAAAATATTTTAGAATTTCAAGAATATCTATATGATGACTCCTTCGAGGGGTTTCTTTCATGTTTTGATGATGTTTTTCCTTCCCGACCAATACCAACAAAATATGTTCAAGTTCTTGTAAAAGGAGAAGGTATCAAAAGAAAGAAACAGTTGCACAAAGGTCCCCTTAATTTGCAAGGAAATGTTCATCCCGTGCCAAATATTTCCATGGACAAGTTTCCCATGTTCTTTAGAAAAATTAAAGAAGATGTAAAGAAGCATTTGGTTAAGTTTGATAGTGCTTGTGATATTTATGATGTGGCTAAAGATGAAATTGCACATTGATTGTTTATATTAACTCTAAAGGGGAATGTTGATGAATGGTTTTATTCATTTCTTCCTGGAACCATCACTAGTTGGGATGTATTAGAAAATTTATTTGTGTATAAATATTTCCCAAGGAAAGAGCCATATTATATTTTCTTTAAGTTGGTTGAAATATAGATGAATGAATAAGAGATAGTCAAATATTTCACTTTCAAATTTATTAAAGTCCTTCAGTAGATTCCTCAAGAAATGTTTCCAAATGATGTCATCATTTTCAGTTGTTATGAAAATTCCTTTCTCATGAATCTAAGATTTTATTGAAGCAAGTGGGAAAGTGCAACTAGAAAGAGTTAATGCAACAAGATCAAGTCATTGAAATAAGTATTCATGAAACCGTTGCTAATCTCTTAAACTTCCCAATATTTCTCCAAGATAACAAAGGGAAAGATTTAGAAGAAAAATTTGATGAAAGATGTGAATTTTGTTATATATGATTTTGTTCCTGAAACTGAAAGTGAGAAACCTAATGTCTAAATTCAATAAGAATACTATATTTCACATGCTCCTTGGGATGAAAATTTTCACCTCTCATATGCTCTAGTTGAGACTAATGATCACAATGACTTTAAGGATGGATTTGATGAACCTGCACTAGATGCACATAAATATTTCATTCAATATAATCATGGTGAAAATGTTACAATGGGTTCTCATGGCCACAATCATTTTATACAAAGATGAAAGAGGAATGTCAACATGGGATCAAGAAAAGCAATGATAAAGGTCATCACTTTACATTAGATGCATAAAATTTCCTTGTTGAGTAAGGCGGTGAGTGATGTCTATGAGTTATGCTAGCACTTCTTGAATGAGAAACTCTTTTGTAGTTACCTCTTCTTTCTTGATATTTTTCTTCTTCCTCTTGCCTTAATTCCAATACATTCCTTTCTTTCATATGCAATTGATTTAGGATTTGCATTACTTGAGCATTTATCTAATTTTGTTCTCTCATCAACCTCTCACTGTCTTCCTTTTAACTCTGCACTTCTATTTTCAGACTTCTCATAGTCTTTATTAAGGTTTCTTGTTCCCCTCTGCTCCTGTGCCCATTTGATTATGTCTTTGCATTACCAACAATGATATTTTAACCTTTGTATTATTTATCATGACCGAATGCTCCCCCTCCTTCCTCCATTTCTTGAATATGCATTCTTATTTTGAACTAATATGGTTATACTCCCTAATTCTACAAAATGTGAAAGCAACCATTTTGTTAGAATTGTGCATATTATAAAAACTTTTCAAAACAATGCTACAAGTCCTTTTTCTTCTCAATTCATGAAAAAATATGTCATCATTCTCCAAATTAAAACAATTCAATGTTAGTCTCCTCTGAATCATATTTCTAATGACTATTACCATGCCCCAATATGATCTCTGAGCTTAATGTTATGGCTTCTTGAAAATGTCACTTTCACCCTTTTTGTGCAAACAATATCTTGTAGTGCTAATGGAATGGTTGTGTGCCAACATTGTCAAATTATTCCACAGATCATTTAAACTGGTATAGAATTCGAATTGTGCACAGGCACTTCCTTCAATCCACTTTCGTTGTGACCATGGGATCGAAACCACGAGATTATCCACACTAAGTGATGTTCCTTTAGTGGTTTTCTCTTTATTCTTCTACATAGGACCTCGTTTGAAAATATCTGCAAGCTTGTTTACTTCTAGGCCCCTCATGCCTCTAAGAAACCCCTTTACCTTATCATGAGACTAGTGTTGGAACTAGGTCCTCTAGACTTCAACATTCTTTCATTCTTCTGGAGTAATACTTCCTAAAGTACACTTTGTCGGAGTACTTATATTATCTCCACTAGTAGATCACACAATTGAGATTTAATCTCCCGTTGACTAGACGATCCTGGCTCATCTGGAGGCTTCAACAAATCCAACGATCACGAATTAATCAAGTGTTGAGATGGATGGTACTTATTTATTTCGGGACTTCGACACTCCAGGTTTACATGATATTACAAATGTCAAGTTGTTCAACTCCCTCAGAGTTATACCTACTGAAGTGATTATGCCATCCTTCCACTTCTTGATCTAATGGTTGAGAAAAGTCTTGAAGGGATCTTAAATCAACGGTCTACGTGATTTCGTTACTCCAATACTCCGAGATATTAAAACTCTCAAGTTGTTCAACTCCCTAGGAGTTATCCTGTCAAAGTGGTCACAAAGTGATAATGATCGCTTACCGTCGGTATACACCTCCACTTGCGCTATCCTTCCACTAGCTTAATCCAATGGCTATGACTCAATAAAGTGTTGATATGGACGGTCTTTATTTATTTTTGGGCTTCGACACACTGGGACTATGGGATATTACAAATATAAATTCATTCAACCCCCCCCCCTCCCCCCGAAGTTATACCTATCGAAGTGCTTACAGAATCCTTACACTACTTGATCTAATGGTTGAGAAAAGTCCAGAAGGGATCTTAGATCGACGATCTGCGTGAATTCATGGTTTCGACCTTTGAGGATTCCACCCATTTCTATCTCATTTATCCTCAGAACGGTCAACGTCGAATGACCACATAACTCATCAACCCAGTCGAATGGCTGAGGTTTTAATGGTTCTATCTGACGTCTTTGACTATACTTGAAATTTCTCAACTAGATATGATGGATTTGGTTTATCCACCTTCTCTCAAAGATTTATTGACCCGGGATCATTTTCCTTCAGAGGTTCAATTCCTCTGAGACTCCTTTGGCTTTACACTTTGATTCCAACTAAATCACGATTGTTGATATGTGCCTTTGGTCAGTGATCGATGGTTGTCATATCTCCAAACCATAACAGACTTTCCTCATAGTTCTGAAGGTTTTTCTATAGTTAATCTGTTGGGAATTAGATCCCAATAGAAATTCCTTAAGGAGCTCCTTTTTTTTTCATCTTTCCTTCAACCTTTCCAAAGGTCTTAACGTTGTGCTCTTTGATTGTTTAGGATCTCAAAGACATATTGTTTCTTAATGAAAATACCATATTGATCTTCTTAACATCAATGTCAACACCATAATACTATGTCCAAACATTTTGGCCCATACCATTCTGGTGTTTCAACCAGAATATTTGATACCAATTTGTAATGTACCTAGCCACCCCCCAGGTCAGGCACACTACCTCAAAAACTCTGTTCGAAACAGGGTTCAAAATCTGATACCATTTAAATTATTAAAGAAGCATGAAATAAACATGATAACATCACATGCAATAATAAATATTCATGCTATGGTATAAATAAATTTTAAACATGTGATGCATAGCAATAACCAACAAGCATGCATGTTATAACATATGAATCTCAGAGACAATAATCAATACATAGTGGAAATAATTATACAACAGAGAAACACATGACATATAACACGTATCTTTAATGAAACGAATTCACCAAATGGATGTAGACCAAGGACGTTCCACCCAATCATAGACACTATTATTCCAAGTCTCAACAATAGGTCACCCCTGAGACTGGGCTATGAATCAACAAGGACGATTATAGGTTGTCACTCAGGTTCCCAAACTAGTCAGCACTCAATCTCTCACAAGTTTCTCAACACACGACAATCCAAACTACACCTGTCACCAACTCTCTTCTCTCCAACTTTTACAATCCAAGAGAATTGACCCCCTTCTCTGCCATGCAGTCCCTCAAGTTGTTTAACTCCTTCCAGGGCTCTAGTGCATCTGGTCAATAATATCCATGTTGGGACTCTTAGGATGCACAATTGTGAATAAAATGTAGTGCATGCCAATCTACCTCATGCATGCAGGAATTAATTCATGGATGAAACATGCCAGTCACTGCTACAACCAAAAAACAGTGGCTTCCTCCTCATTAATTCTCCCCCATGGTCTGATTCCAACAACAATAATAAATGAGTGAAAAATTGAATGGAATGGAGAGTGTGAACAAATGAATAATGAATGAATGGAATGAGTGAAGAAGAATCCCCAAACATTCCACAAGATTGGTTTAAATATTTACTTGAAAATCAAGAACCCCATGAAATTTCCCCAAGAAGCACATGTAACGACTTCTCTCCATTAAAACAATTATGGGTAAACAAAATATGATAAAATGACTTATCCCCTTAAGTCCCCTATCTCATGGAATCATATCCCCCTATAACTCTTGTCATTGTTTGTCTTGCAGCCAACGATGTATTTTATTATTAATAATGATAATAGCATTACATTTCCTAGGCACACTGGCCTTTTTAATTGTCTGGAACTCCATCCTTTCATCAAATAAACAAAATACATTATTTCATATGGGGAATCAAAACCGAGGTATTACATACTAGTTGTAGAGGAAGATGGAACTTCACAAGGAAACAACAACTTCAACATTAGTACCAAATAAACAACACATTCAACCAACAATGCCACCTGTATTTGAAGAGACACTGGAGGAATCCTCCTCAACATTGAGATTCCCCAGGCAGTACATACCACCAAGAAATTCATCTGCAAAAATGGTCAACTTACAGAAAGATGCAAAGTACCCACTCATGGATTGATAGATTCCACAGGGAGTGATTATGGAAGAATAATGTTAGGTTTGATACCAAGTTTAAAGTATGTCAACCATGAAATTATAGATGAGAAGAAATTTTCAGAGTTGGTGTCAAGCAAGTACTTGAATAAATACATTATCTCTTAAACACATATGATAGTGATTGAGCCATAGATTTGGGTTGTGGGGTTGTAGAAAGTAGGTATTCTAAACCTATTCGACATACCACACTTTGGGAGGAGCCCAAAGATTAATTCATTCTTCAAAATGTTTTTTAGTTGCATGCACGTGGGATACTTATGGCTCAACAGGACAATGCCCATCGATATAGACTTTATCATGTGCATTACAGGCCTATTGTCACAAGGGGAGGACCCCTCAGTGTTCTTATTCGATAAGAAGAAAGAAAATACTCTATATGAGAGCATGAAGGAGAATTTCCATATGTTTTGAGGACAATGCGTCTTAGATGTCACAAGCATATACGACCCGATAGTGAGGTTCATGATTCAAGCCTTAGCTTGTAAAATGTTAAGAAAATGTTGAAAATACCAAGTCCCAACAATAGCGATAGTGGCAGCTGAAAGGTGCGTTGAGAGAGCCAAGATGAATGGGCCTACCATTTTACTCAACCAATTCCTGATTGATTGTGAAGAGGCGGAAGATAAAGGAATTGAATTCCACTATGTATGGATCTTAATTATATATGCACTATTAACATGGATGGAGACAGATGACACACATTTTTTGGGAGTCAAGGATAAGCCATGTCCATTTGCGTGATACCATATTTTATGGAATACTACGCAAAAGGTGTGACAGAGGGACAACAATGTTGCCTTTTATATTTAAAAGGAAACTATTAGGGACAACATTGAGAGGACATCGTGCATACCATCCCAGGTGGTTGACATGTATAAGGCAGTTGTGCACTTTAAGGTAGGGCTCCACCATATGTATTTACAAGTGAAAAAGGACCCAGATCAACAATGTTTCCCTCATAGTACAGGTTGATTGCAGATGATATTGCCTATATCATGCTAGATTGGGATGACAAGTGGAATATTCCACCAGTGGAAACAGGGCCTTCTAAGAGACAAAACCCTGAAGTGAAAGAGATAGATGATGATGACGAAGAAATAGATGAACATGAAAGAGGAAATGGAATAGGATAAACAACCCAGAAGATAGCACCACACATAGATAGGAAGCAGAAAGAACTAGAGATAGGACAATACACACCACAACAAACGAAGCAGAAAGTCATCAAGGAAGTGGCCATCCAAACCTTAATAGAGGAAGGCTTAGAAAATATTTGTAATAAAGTTAAAGAATTCACAGATGACTCGTTTCAACGTGTGACACACCAACAGGAAGAAATGTTGTTGGACAAGCAGTTTTGGATACAATTTTGATAAAAATCCTAAGAATAGAAAAAGTGCAAGGAAGAAGAAGGAAGACTAGGGAGAGCATGGTTGAGGTACAGATAGAGGAAAAAAACAGAGGAATGAAGAATAAAGAGGAATAAATTTGGGAATAAATATGGAGAAGAAAGTGGATGAAAAGGAAGGATGCAAAAAATAAGGAAGAATATCATCATGCAGACGAAAAGCAAGAGAAAGCAGTGCGAACAACCAGTCAACTGGAGTACTCATACATTGTAATAAGGGTTTTAAGCCATATATTGTATGTATAAATATGTAATGGATTAGGATAATAGGGTTTCCTCAGTATCAAGTTATTTACGAAGTATTGTATGGTTTTGTTCTGGGTCTATTGAAGATAATAATCTATGTTTGAATGTAAAAGATGATGTAGAGATAGAAAGAGATGCTTGCACTGTAGAGAGAATAGGATATGAGAAGAGAAAGATAACCTTGATGTATCTTTGTAAGCGTAGTGTGCAAGCCTGAATCATTTACCAACCATGTAATAAATAAGCCAACCATTGTGGACGTAGCCCAGAGTTGGGTGAACCACATTAATTGTTGTGTTACATGTATTTTGTGTGTTTTCTTATGGAATCTGTTTGAATGCATATTAGAATAGATTTAACTTATGTGTATTCATGGAACAATGGTTTGGATTGTTAAATTAATGAGTTTATGTCGTAATCTAGAATATATTGGTAATATGAACCTAAGATCCACTAAGTTATAGAATAAGAGCACTTGCAGAATAATGCGTATGGAATAGATAATTAAGAATGAATGGAATAATAACCTCCCATTCCCTCACCACTACAAAAACCTGGTTCTTGAAGTCCCAATAGATAACTCGGGTGAGACTTCATCTGCGCATGCAGGTGATGCCGAAAGGGTCAGTGTTTGAAGGGTTTTTTTGGTCAAATGATAACTTGAACCTAGGTTCTTACAACCACGCGAAGCTCTAACAAATGGTTCTTTTTTCGGGACCCAGATTCTGTGATTAAGGGAATGTTTTGGATGTCAACTACGAAAGAGATCTCAAAATGGTTGGAAAGGAAGGAACGAGAGTTTTCTCGAAAAGATAATAGAAAACTTTGGATGAGTGACAAACAATGGATGCAAAGGTATGTGTATATAGAACTGCATGAAATTTTCTTTGGAAAATTTCCAATTATTCTGACTAAGTGGCTAGAAATATTAGTGGAGAATATTGGGAGGTACTGAGATGCAGTTCCGAGGAATTGGACTCCTAAGTTGGTAAGACAATTGAATTTTATAATTAATAACACTTCCCACACTGTTTGTTTCTGGTTGGATAGCATATTAGGAGGATATGTTAAAGAGTTCGCAGTAGATTGTACCCAATCATACAATGTTGCAGAAAGGAAATTTTTCAAAGGTCTGCATGGAAGGTTCATGAAATAATTAGGTACACGGATAGATATTTTATTGTGTGAAAAGTGCATAATGATGATGTAATCTGATTGTTAAGGGTTTCACACACATAGGGGAATCAGGGGATGAAAAGAGAGGAAGTGATGACAAAGGAAGGAAGGAATTAAGGATGTAGAGAATCGAAGAAGGCATACCATAGGAAGAAGAAGAGTTTGAAGAATTGCGCAGAGGGAGGTAGAAGAGGTGAAATAACAGGGTTGAGAAAGGATATTCACATAGTGAGCCATAGGTGAGAGGACCTTGTGCAATAATCCAAATCGTGGAGATACCACACATAAGCGGAGAGGAATAAGAGTGTTAGTCTAGTCCTATCATAGAGGAGACATTAATTTCTACTCAGACTAAGTCCTGTGTTGAATCCATAACCCCATGTGCGTGAACACAATTAGAGATAAAAGGTTAAGAATTATCAAAATCACTTGTAGTTAGAAAGGGAGGATAAAGTAGTAGCAATCAGAGCAGTGGAAGTAGTGTGCAGATTCAGATTCAACCAACATCACCAAGAGGAGGGAATACACAAAGTAATATGGTAGGGGTAGACAACACCCTCATATTTCCTGAGTTTCAAAGAATGGGGTCAGAGGACCCATAACAACATATTTTTGTCTGTGAGACAATTTGGGCCACCAAGAACATCCTAAATGAGGCTGTGAAGATTGTAAAATTGGAGACAACATTTAGAGTTCGTGCACTATTCTCGTACATGAATTTGTATATTACCACTCTTATAGGATAGGTCATGACATTACTCAATATAATACAATCATTGCTAAAAGTCACCAAGAATACAAAGTCAGAATCGCAGTACATCACATAACTGAAGGATATTAAACAATGAAAACAAAGTCGGTATGGAACTTTGATCAAAGGTTCAAGGATATGATGGGTAGATTGAATTTTCATATCTTGGATCAACAAAATCAAGAATGGTTCATTGCAGGACTTGTTGGCACAGGGGCAGACCTAGGGTTCAATGCTACAACATCGCACCAACAAAACCCCAACTACTGGCCCTTTCGGTAACACCTGCGAAGTAGATGAAGTCTCACCCAGTTTAGAGGCGGGGTTGGTTGCAAGACTTAGATGTCTGTAACCTTAGCTGGGACATAGATCTGTTATTCTAACACTTAACAGAGAACTCATCAGTTAAGATTCATGAATATCTAGTCTTATTTATAGCGTATTTAAACCTTAATTAAAGAGTATCACATTATTCATTTAGATCTAAGGTATTTAAACACTAAGCATATGTACATAAGTCATATCTAACATCCATCCATATTATTAAGCACTAAGCATCAACAGATCATTCATATATATTAAATCACTAAGCAAGTAAACACATAAACACATCAATACATCACACAAAGCATAGCAATACAACATGTACATGGTTCACCCCCACCTTGGGGCTACGCCCACCAACTCTTCTCTTCTTTATTACATTTAGTCAAGCTTCTTACAGGCACATAGCATCCAAGTTATACTCTGCAAAAGATAGGATATATGCACGCACTCTGCCAGATCCTCCTTCTTCTAGCTAGGGTACAACACCAAGACTTTACACAGTCTCTTAGAGTTACTTGCACTAGCCTTGCAAGCCTCACACAGTATGCACAAAGCACTTACAACTCTTGATCACATAGATCGAATTCTAGCACTTAGCACAACGGCCTACTAGGTCTCTCTTCTCTCTTCTTACATCGCTTAGCTACTTATTTATAAATTAAAAAATAGGCCTAAACATGGGTAAACCCATGGACCAACATTGCATACCCATTACATAATCCTGAATCCCAAAAAGCACTCTAAAAGGGGATGATATCCCGTGATCTCCACTTTGTCTTGCACTTCACCTTCGACAACCCGTTGAAGTCCAAAAATTAGGTCAAACATGACCAAGAATCCTCAAAACTTGGTCAAGGGAAAACATGCCCCCAACACTCACCTGTGACTCATCCTAAGTCACTCTGATCTGACTGGTTCTGCTTCAAAATACTCGATCTTGGCTCGAGCTACTTCAACTTGTTGTTGTGCCATGACCTCCTATTTAGCGAACTCTTGTATGAATGCTTCATTGATAGGTCCCTCTAGGCATTGTTCATTTGAAGTGACGACTTGCTCCATTTGTTGGAAATACTAATACAACTGAGAGGGGGGGTGAATCAGTTGTTTATAAGCTTAAACAATTTTATACCTTCTTAACAGTTATTAATATTTCTTCATGTGTCATCAAGCAATATACAACATATGGAAAGTAAGAGTAAAGATCATCAGTCACACATAAAATACACACAGAGACAGATTTTCAAGAGGAAACCCATAAAGGGAGAAAACCTCTTCTTCTTCGAAATGATAGGCAGTCTTTTTC
>JZKD02S1005609.1:264459-324535 GCA_000966675.3 Picea glauca
CCGATCCCCGATTTCCCGATGACGGAGATCAACGGTCCAGATCTGATTCTTATCCAACGGCTGTGATTACTTCGCGAAATCGCATTTCGCGATTTCGGAGTTCTTGATGCATTGTTTTCTTGACATATCATATCCCAATCCCCGAAATCCTGATGACGGAGATCAACGGTCCAGATCTGGTTCTTATCCAATGACTGTGATTACTTCGTGAAATTGCATTTCGCGATTTCGGAGTTCTTGATGCATTGTGTTCTTGACATATCATATCCCGATCCCCGAAACTCCGATGCCACCTGTCCTCTGCTGACGTCACTCATGGTCCGACACATGTTTGAACAGTGCCACTTGTCACTCTGATTCATTAATTGTATGTGCCTGAAGTGTTAGATCTGCCTGACACTTGTCATCACCTGGTTGTGCCATGTGTCCCTTAGCTGACGTGGACTGCTATCATAGATTGACGGTCTAGGTCACATTTTGATCTGACGGTTCAGATTCCGTCGGGATTTTGCATATCGCGAAATCGGGGATTTCGTTGTGGAGTGAACTTTGCATTATGAAGTCCCGATCCCCGAATTGCTGATGAGGCCTCCTAGCTGCCACGTGTCCATACAGATGAACAGTCCAGATCCTTGCTTGATTAATGGTTGCGATCAAATCGCGAAATCGCATATCGCGATTTCGGGGTTTTCAATGATAAGTGTTCTTTTCACTTTGAACTCGCGATCCTCGATTCTCCGATGAAGCCTCCAGGCTGCCACGCGTCCATATGAATAAACGGTCCAGATCTCTGCTTGTTTTTAACGGCTGCGATCAAATCGCGAAATCTCATATCGCGATTTTGGGGTTTTCGTTGTCAAGTGTTCTTTGCACTTTGAACTCACGATCCTCGATTCTCCGATGAAGCCTCCAGGCTGCCACGCGTCCATACGAATAAGCGGTCCAGATCTCTGCTTGTTTTTAACGGCTGCGATCAAATCGCGAAATCACATATCGCGATTTCGGGGTTTTCGTTGTCAAGTGTTCTTTGCACTTTGAACTCGCGATCCCCGATTCTCCGATGAATTTATCTCTCTCGCAGCTTCTACAGATCTGACAGTCCTGGTTCTTTCGGGAAATTAGGATGGGATCCAACGATCACTGTCTCTTCTCCTCTCGATTATTACTACGCTGTTATTCAATGCTATTTTCATCACTGCGACCACACATTCTTGCCATCAATGACAAGTATACGCTGATTTGCTTTCTGATAGCTGAAATTTCCAACACCATTTTCTCTCCTCGACCTTCGATCCTTGTGAACAATTGGTAAGCCTCATCCTGTACAGGTTGGAGCCTCTGAGTTACTTCCATAACTCTGCTTTGAATAGTGTGGACCTTCTACTAGGTAGTGCACTTCTCTTGGGATCACTTCATTCTTTCCACAGTTGATAGGGGTTTCAATTGCGCCTGTATTGTCTCTGCTTGTTGCTTCGCTTCATGTAGATGTGAGTCTAGTGCCTTAAATTATGGATTATCAGTGAGTTTCTCATACATCTGGGCACTGCGATCACTCAGTTTCTTGCATTCCATGGCAAGTACTTTGATTCTTTCAATTGCGCTTCAAGTAGTTTCTTCTCTTTGATCCCTTACATCCTACGGGGTGTCTGGTATGGTGAGGAGCTCTAAGTCTACTATTTGTTGTTGTTGTTGTTGGATATCTTCTGCGAGCTGCTCTACTTGATGCATGACTTAGTCTTTTGCCTATGGTTCTAATCCTGTCACAGAGTGGAGTGTTCTATTGACTGCTTCTTTCACTTCGAGTTTCTTTGTGAGCAACTGTTCTTTTTCTTGTTTCATCTGTGATTTCTCTTCTTCAAAATTTGTCTGGAGAGAAACCTTCTCCTATTCTACAAGTCAGTGTTTTTCTATGAGTACTCCTTGCAATTGCTTCAAGGCCTAGGTGGCTTTCTCTGTTTCTTCTTGTGCGCGACGAAGGCGAGCTTTGACCGCATCAGCTAATCGGCAGAGTTGGGCTGGCTCATCTCCCAACTCTGGTTCTCCTGATGGCAGGGGCACAGTGGACACTACATGGCTGGGATGAAGGGCCTATTGTACCCATCAAAGTTCAACCTTAATTATGTCGTACATTTCCTCCTGCTTAGCTTCTTTTTTCTCCAAGATTTCCAGCGAAGCATCGTTTAGGGCTGCTATGATGAAGTCAAAATCATCGGTAGTGAGAACAATCTTCATCTTGGTCACGGTGGCTTTGTATTTCTTCCGAGAAGAAGGTTTTGGGGGAGAAACCTTCCTCTTCTTTAGGGGATCAACCTCATCTCTAGGTGGTGTTACTTTTCCTTGCTTCTGTTCAGATCCTTTGTCATTTATCTCTTCTACTTTGTCATCACCCCCTTGGTCAGGTGATATTGAAGAAGTCTTTCCTGAGGTGTTGCTTAAGTCTTGAACCTCTTTAGTCTTGTTCCTTCTACTGGTGTCGGGTGTGCTTTGTTCTTTGTGGGTGGCCTTCAGGCTGTCCAGTTCAGGGTCAGACATCTCTGCAGGGTCAACGAGGATAAGGAGGTTTGTAGACCAGTCCTTAGTGAAATCCTCAAGGTCCTCTTCCATGAGTTTGTAGTATGACTGAAGCTTCTCCTTATGTTCATCAACTCGTGTTGTAATGTATATGAAGTGTCATTCTGCACAGAACTTTATCAAGTTTCAGAACCTCTATAGGGTGTTCGGAGTCATGCGAGGTTCAAATTCAATGGCTCTCTTCAGCTGAACGTAATATGTGTGAAACACAACGTTCGACTACCACTATTTATTCATATCACTCGAGTATCAAAGTGTGGTGAACTTCGTAGCAAGCGGCTCAAATGGTTCAATATCTGAAAAGGTCTCACCTTCCATCATCTCCTAGGCAACAAAGGCGATGAGGATCAAGAGCCAGCTAAAGTGAAACTCGTAGCCCTGATCCTATGCTTCGCAGAAGTCTAGTTCCAACTGATTAACTAGGTACTTCAAAATCATTTGCCGGAGAATCCACAGTTGGTGTCATTTTGTCATCGACATTTTGAATTCGGATCAGGATTCATCATCAGGACTAATCAGGTACTTCACCTAGTTCATCTGTAGACCTTCCACACACTTCCCTATAAGGTCAACGACAAAGCCTATGATCTGTGTGGGTCGATTATTCCTTACTAACTTTCCAGCTATTAACTGGAAGGCTAGGCGCACTGCACCATTATGGATGGAGGCTACCTTGTAGACCTACATTCCCTTTTCAACATCCTCGTATGCATCCATGATCTTCTTTTCTAATGCATGATATGTGGCTTTTCCTGGATAAAACTCTTGCAGGTTGGGTCCTTGCATACTTAATTCAATGATCTTATGGATCAACGTCGAATCAACTATGATACAACGGTATAGCCATAAGTAGTTTCCATGGTAACATGAAAGGATTAGCTTGACACAGGCATTGAATTTCTGGTGCCTTCCGAAGTGTGGGATTTTCATTACATTTAACAGGGTGGACTGCGCGAGGTTCATCGTCCATGGCTGGAGGATTATCTTTGAGTTCTTCCCCTTTTTCTTGGTTAGGTATTTATACAGGGCGAGCATATTATTGTTCTTGTGATCTTCGAGGTTGAAGTCACTGAACTTCAATGCTATGATCTTGTCTTGTTGTGCTCAAACTACGTGTATCCCCTTCGGGAGGTGCACAGTAACCATGGTGTACTCGAAATCTCTTGGAACACTATCAAAACTCATCGCATCGACCAGAGGAGGGATGTAGTCGGGAAATATGGTCGGGATCAGCTTCGTATTTTCTAGGTCATCTCTATGTTTGGTTCTCTTTCCCGCTGATGGTTGGGATGGTCCGGCTCCGTGAGCAGTCGACGAAGAGGCTTGCACTCCTCACACCAATGACGCTTGTACACCCATAGACATCACTCTTTCAGACATGAATCTCTCAATCATGAGGTCGATGAGTAATTCCTTCACATACTCTTTGGGTGTGCTAAGTTCTTCGGACACACATGCTCATGGTTGAATATCTTGGGTTCAAAGAGTAATTTATCAATGCAATGGGATGGATGGCAATAGTGCGATGATCACTGTGAAAAATCAACTATTCTACAGGCTCAGATAATCAGGGTTGGCAAAAGTGTTCTCATTGTGTGGTGCGATGGGAAAAATAGATAACTTAACAACATATCTCTTGAAACGGGTGAGAATCCTTCATTAAATCAGTTCTATTTGTTATGGTGCGGTCCCAACGGTCTGGTGGAAAAATTTCTGACCATAAATTCCTTTCTACCCATTCGAGATGTCGTTCTAACAGTTATACTATTCCCAATGGCTATATTGCTTCGCCATGGCGAAGTGCCATGTGATGCAGTTCTGATATCCCGACGAAGTTCCAATTTTGCAAATTTTCCTTTTGTGAAGTTCCCTCTAGAACATTCTGTAACTTTTCGATCTTATCTCTCTTCTTACTTAGTTTTCTATCCTTCTTTCCAGTGATCTTCGTCTCGGAATTCCTTTTTCCATTCTGATTCTTATCTTCTTTTGGCAGAGCAACTTCGCGTTGTTGAGATTCTTTCCTAGAAATTAGGGGTAATACTTCATATGTATCTGGAATAGGTACTTCAGTCTTATGTAGGTCTTCTAGTGTTCTTCCCACTTAAACATCCAAGTCTCTGGTTTTAAATAGCTTCACTCAGTTCTCCAGTTCTTCAATCAAGTGTGCGATCCTCCTAGTCTTGAAATCTTTCAACTATTTCTTCTTTTGTTGTAAGACTTCTTCTTCTTTCCTTCTGGCCTAATCTCCTTCAATCCAAGGTTTTCCTAGTAACATAGCAAATGGAGCGTTGTTCTCAATAAATTTAACAACTTCAAATTATTCCTCTGTCGAAGTTCCATGAGCAATCATAGATATCTGGGTAAGTATTCCAGATAGGATTACCATTTTTCCTCTGAATAATCCTATTCCTCCCAATGAAGGAATCATAGCAGGCTGCCCTAAAATTTCCCAAGTTCTTTCTATCATGATATTCACCTGTGTTTCCTCATCCAGAACATAGTCAATGTCAAAGTCTCATATTCTTGTTTCAATGCACTCTTTTTCTTTGAAGATTTCTGATAAGCTAATATATCGGTGGTCATTCAGGGTTTCTTTCATCTGTAGAAATACATTTTCTGATTCTTTCTAGGGTTCTACCATAATCTCAGTTGCTTGAACTTTCTTGTGGTCTTCTTGTCTCATATTCATCCTTTCAACCTTAGCAATCATTCTAGGGAAATAAAATACTTCATGGTCCATAGCTTTGCAACAGAGGCAACTAGGTATTCTTCTAGGGCATTCCTTAACAATATCTCCTGATTTTCTGTAACTATAACAAAGGTTTAATCCTCTCTTTCTCTTAAATGATCCCCAACCTCTCCTGTACTGCGCGTTAGGATCATGGTAGCTAACCTACAAAAAATTCTTTCTAGGGTCTTGCATCCATTTGTTAGTCCAAACATTCTCTCTATGCATAGGTATAACATATATTTCACTATTCTTATCAGATCTACTCATATCAAATCTTCTTTCTTCTATCAGTGCCCTAGTTTTCAAGCTAGGACAAATCTTATCAAACATACCTAGATTCATACTCTAGAAACAAAAATTTCCACTTATATTAATTCTACAAAGTACAAAGCTTACATGTCTTACCTCTTTAGTCTCTCTTTCACCTTTATCAGGGAACAAAGCTCTGTTGGCCCTTGACCAAGTTTTAGGAGATCCTTGGTCAAGTTTGACCTATTTTGGGACTTCGACAGCCTGTCGAAGGAGGAGCGCAAGACGAAGCGGAGATCATGAAATATCGCCCCCTTTTTGGGTCCTTTTTGGGTTATGGGATTATTTAACGGGAATGGGATGTCGGCCCATGGGTTTACCCATGTTTAGGCCTATTTTGTAAAGTATAAATAGATGTCTAGGAAATAAAAGAAGTAGTGATATCTATGTGATAAGAGGCCAGTCATGCTAAGTGATAAGTGCAAGTGTGGATTGTAAGTGTGTTGTGTGAGACTTGTAGATATGAGTGCAAGTCATATGTAGTTCTTTGTGCATGGACTGTGGGAAGTCTTAGTGATGTGACCTATCTCAGGGAATGAGGATCTGGTGTGGTGCACGCAGATCTCCTATCCTATGTTGAGTAGGATCTTTGTGGCTCTATTCATGTAACCCACTGAATAATCTAATAAAGTAGAAGAGTTGGTGGATGTAACCCCAGGGTGGGGGTGAACCATGTAAATACTGTGTTATTCTTCTCTGTGCAATGTTCTGATGTGATTATATGTTATTTTCTAGGTGCTTTCAGATAGTTAGATAGATCTACTTATGCTTTGTGCTTATGTTGAATCTAGATGTTAGATCTGACATAGGTGAATGTGAATAGTGCTTTCTTCTGCTAGATATAATCCATTTATTTGTGCTAAGTGCTTAATTACGTTAGATCCAGATAAATGTTGTGATGCTCTATTTTCTCTGCGGAGTAGATATTGGTTATATAATGATGAACTGACATTGCTAAGTGCTCTATTAAGTAGTATAATCACAGATCTGTGTCCCAGCTAAGGTTGCAGACACCTAAGTTCTGCAACCACGCCTGCCTCTACCTCGAGTGAGACTTCATCTTCTTCACAGGTGTTGCCGAAAGGGCCGGTAGTTAGGGATTTTTTGGTGCGTTGTTGTAGCGTTGAACCTTGGGTCTTCCCCTATGCCAACAAATAGTTTCGTTGTCGGGACCTGAAACTGTGATTGATGGGAACTGAGGAAGAAGAAGCTTTGTGCAAGGATCTGATCTGAAATTGGGAAAGCTCTGTGTGTAGATCTATTTCTCTAGTGCGCAATACTCTACTATTTTGGCAAGTTCTGTGCTAAGGGAAAGAAGTCCAATCTAAAGAAAAGAGGTATGATTCGAAAGATTTGTGCCCTAAGAAAGGTAAAAGTGAGAATTCTTGATTAAAAGAGGTAAGATCTGAAAGCTCTGCACTATGATAGAGGTTAGAATAGTGAAAATTTCTAGATCTAAAAACTTTGTGCTCTATAGAAGTAAGACAAGTGGAAAATTTTTGTTTCTAAAGTATGGATCTAGGTATATTTGATAGAGTATGTCCTAGTTTGAAAACTAGGGTATTGGTAGGCGAAAGAAGATTTGATATGTGTAGATATGATAAAAATAGTGAAATATATGTTATACCTATGCACAAAAAGAATGTCTGGACTAACAAATGGATGCAGGATCCTAGAAATAATTGTTTTCGGGTTAGCTACCAAGATCCTAGTGCACTATACATGAAAGGATGGGGATCATTTAAAAGAAAGAGAGGATTAACCCTCTGTTACAGTTGCAGACAACCGGGACATCTTGCTAAGGAATTCCCTGGAAGAAGACATAGTTTTCTTTGTTGTAAATCTTTGGACCATGAAGTATTGGATTGTCCTAGAATGATTTCTAATCTTGAAGGAATGAACATGAGACAAGAAAATCCTAAGGCATATCCAAAAACTAAGATTATGAATGAATCCCAGAAAGAATGAGAGACTATATTACTGCAAATAAAAGAAACCATGTCATCTATATGGATATATGTGGCCACCCACCTTTTCCAACTGGCTCAAAACAATTTTTTGACATTTTTGGCAATTTACTATTTTTAGCAGTTTTTACTTACGGGGCCATTTTGAGGGCCTAAATGAAGGTTTTTCGGTATTGATATCCTCAATGATAGTTAAAGGAATAATTTATCCCCCAAAATGAATCTCCTCAGTGATACCTTTCCAATGGTCTATCACACGCCTAAAACGGAGATCGTATGAAAAAGTTACGACCCCGGGAAGTTGATGTACTAGCTTACCCAAACGGGGCCCACATGACTTTTGGTGTTTCATCTCCTAGGGTTAGGTTTTTGGATGTCTATGGGTTTTGGAATTATTTCTTATTGTAAAAATGCCTTCAAAGCCTCATTGTAACCTTCTTCTTGCAAATGCACGCTGTCGTCACATCTCTTCTCAGAGATAAGATGCTACCATTCCAACAAGCTTGTTTCCGCTGCATTTTACAGTTTCATCTTATTTCGTTATTGAATAGAAAACCCGTTTTACTGTATCTCAGTTATTTTGTGTTAAGCACCTGTTAATAATATGTATTCATTTCGTTCTGCTCACAAAATCCAGATCACCATGAATGCTCACCGACATGTCAACTTCTCAGAGATCTTCACAGAAAAAGAATGCCTTGAAGCAAGAATAGGAGACTTCGACATTGACTGTGTTCTAGATGAGGAAACATAGGTGAATATCATGACAGAAAGAACTTGGGAAGCTATAAGGAAGCCTTCTATGACTCCTTCACTAGGAGGAATAGGTTTATTTAAGGGAAATTTGATACATCTATGTGGAAGGCTCACCCGGATACCTGTGAATGCCAATGGAACTTCAACAGAGGAAGATTTTGAGATTATCAAATTTATTAAGGACAACGCACCATTTACTATGTTACTTGGAAAACCATGGATTGAAAAAGATCAGGCCAAAAGGGTCAAGGAAAGAAGAAAAAGAAGTTTTAGAACAAAAGAAGCAAGAGTTAAAAGAATTCATGACTAGAAGGATCACACACTTGATTGAAGAAAAGAAGAACATATCAAAGCCATTTAACATCACAGACTTGGATGACAAAGTTACAAGAACACTAAAAGAACCACTGAAGATTGAAGTACCTATTCTAGATGAAGAAGAAGGGTTACCCTTGAATCTTAGGAAAGGATATCAACAACGCTAAGTCACCATGTCAAAAGAGGATAAGAATGAGAATGGAAAGAGACATACCAAGATGAAGCTCATAAGAAAGAAGGCTAGAAATCTAAGTAAGAAGAGAGATAATATCGACAAGTTGCATAAGGTTCCAGAGGAAACCTCGCAGAAGAAAGATTTGCAAAATTGGAGCTTCGTCAGGATATAAGAACAACGACACATGACACTTCACCATGGCAATATAGCCGTTGGGTACATTATAACCATTCAGTTGACGTCCCAAACGGATAGAAAAGACATTTATGGATAGGCAACTCATCATCCAATCATTAGAACCATGCCACAATGGACAGAACAAAGTTAATGAAGGATTCATACCCGTTGCCGAGTTACCTACTTATCCCACCGCACCATGCACCGAGAACACTTTGTCCAATTGAGAATTTGAGCCCGCAGACTAAGTCGATTTTATACAGTGATCATTGCACTCTTCCTGTCTATCCTATTGCAGTGTCTAAAGTTATTCCCCGAACCCAAGATTGTTAACCCCGAGTGTGTATGTCGAATGAATTGAGCACTGTAGAAAAATTTGTTGAAGAATTTTTGATCGACCTCATGATTGAAAGAGTCATGTCAATGTCTATAGGTGTACAAGAATCGTCGACAAGAGGACTTCCATCCTCTCCATCCACTGCTCGCGGAGCCGAACAATCTCGACCATCCGATGAAAAGCGAACCAAGCACAGAGATGACCTAGAAAATGCTAAATTAATCCAGACCATCTTACCCACCTATATTCCACCTATGAGTGGTGTTTTAAACCGCGAAAACATACTGTTGAGCTCTCAACACACCCTAAAAAAGTCTCTACCAAGCTCTACTTTTTGGGTACCACTTACTGTTTAATTTAGAACAATGTTGTTTCTGCTTATCTTTGTTTTCTACAATTTCTCCTTGATTCTTTAAAAGTTTCCCTGAACATGTCAAAATCATCACAACTTAAAGGGAGTAACATTTGAATAAAGAATCAACCACTAAGTCATTTCACATGACACGTCCAAATTTCAGCACCCAGAAGAATCAGAGGTGAAATAAAATCATCCTAGAAAACTATGGACGTCGATCGCCAATTTTCATCGGCATCAGTAAACGAGGAGTTGTTCTTTCATGATAAGCATTTCACAAGAAAGTTTTCTATTACCGATTTCATTCAGCATTGGTGAAATGCAAAAGGAAGTAGTCGTTTGCGGGGAAAGGGAGGAATCGCCGACGACCGATCCCGTAAATTTGTTTTTGGCATCGACGAATTTCCAAGAAGTTAGCCCAATGGAAAGGATGCGATAAGTTCATCCCCAGTTACTAACCCCTGATATCTAATCGGCATCAGTGATTCCTAGGCTGGGATAGGAAGCACACAACTGAAATAAGGTTACCACCTTTGTTGGCACTCATGAGTCCAGTCACCTGTCTTTATCTGCCATGTGTTACGTCAGAATCATCTGATGAAAGCAATCGACGTCAGTGGTTTTTCTTCTATAAGGAATATCAACGAAGAATCCTATAGCTCTGCGCTGATCCCCGACTTCCCCTTTCAGAAAATGACACGATGGGATGTTTTTTCTCTAAGATATGCTAGATACAATGCATTTAATTGATTGATTAATTCCAAGATTGTGCATTAGTATTTTATTCATGCACAAATCCCAATGACCATTTTAACCTATAGATACAATGCATCTCCCTCCACGCCTCTGTCATCAACCTACGTAAAATTGATTACAGAGAATTGGCAGTAAGTAGTTTAAATTTCATCCCATTACGTGTATTAACGACTTGATGCGACTGGTAAGTTCTCTCTCGTTATATTACTCTGAATTATTATGAGCCAGAGCATTCTTCGTGCAAAGAGGTCTGGAACATCCAGAGGAGTGAGACGAATGAATCGGAGAAGGCTTATAAGGTATAGTGAGTATTAAGCAACATAGTTTAGCAAGCATACATGTATGTACTAGTCTGGTTTTGATTTCATTTCACATATAAATTAGGATCTAATATTATTCTATTTGCCGGCCCTAATTGAGCATCTTCAGTTGTAGGAACAATGCCTCTGAAGAAACCTACCACCAATAAATCTCCTAGATTCCCAAAGCTATAAGAATCAGAAGCAGGAGAAGGCTCCTCCCCAACCATTGCAAGAAAATTGGAATTCACTTCCAAGCCAGCACCGATCATCAAGACGATCACCAAAGCAGCCTTCACTCAACCCCCAGCCTTTGGGGACACAAAGGAAAACATTGGGACCAAGACAACATTCCCGCGATGGGAAGACCTGTTCAAGGAAATAAAGCATGAAGAATTCCCCAAGTATGCCCCACATAGCGATCCTGACACGAGGAATCTTCCCAGGAAGCCCCTATATAGAACTGGAATTTTCTCGAAACTCCAGGTGCAAGGGAAAGAGGGACACTATTTCTCCAACATGCTCAGCAAATAATGGATCTGGCGTTGAATGATCCATCCCTCTTATCAAGCATTCCAAACAGTAACCCAGAAGAGAGCCTGACAGGGGTAGGCGGCTCCGAGCTCACAGACCCCGGTAACATCAACGGGTTAGATGACCCTGAATCCAGACTACCGCCAGCCGATTCACCAGCAGACATGATGACTCAATCAAAGTTGGGTTGAGTGTCAGTCGAAACCAGTGTGCTTAACCCTTTTTCTTAGTTCATAGATATATACAGTGATGATGAGAGTTCAGAGGCATCTCATAAAACCTTTGTGCTTGTAGAATAAGAGAAGGGAGCTGAGGAAAAAACACCTCTTGTTCCTGATGTTCAGAGTTAAGGGGACAGAAGAAAAAGGATCCGAAAGTGTCTTAGACACAGAAATGCCCAATGCACCGGAGACCCGAGAAGGTAGTTCCAAGGACAAGTCAGAATTGGACATGTCAAAAGAAATATCCTCACAGAAGGATGTCAGCGATACCACGGCTAGAATACAGGAAAGTATTGAGCTCACTCCCGACACATCCAATCCACTTGATACTTAGGTCCCTGATAAACATCAGGAAGAGGTTGGGCCTTCAGAGCAAAACAAGGAGGTTCAAGAATCTGATCTTGAACAAATATATACCACCGACAGCCTGGGAAACGCGCTCACATGGGGAGACCAACAGACACTAGAGCTGGTAGACAAAGTGGAAGACATCTATGCGATCTCCTATGATCAAAAGAGGAAGGCCATCGTGCAAAGGACTGCTAAGAAGAGGAAGATTACTGTGGAACATTCTATTTTGGTTACCACAGAGGAAATCTTGATCAACACAACAAATGTTCACACGCCTGAACTAATAGGCATGGGAAGAGCCCTCTCTGATGTTGCCCAGGATAGGGCTAGGAGGAATGAAAGAAAACTAGTGGATACTCTGAAGGAACAAGAACACTTACGCCATATTGTTGAGTATTATAAAGGCTCCACACAGACTGTGGCATATTTGAAGAATGAGTTTTCAGGAGTTTACAACGAGTACAAGAAAGAAAGAACCTTGTTAAATGAAAATATAATTGAATTCCAGGAGGACACTCTCATGGCTCTCGCAACATGCAAGGAGATGGAACGATGGCATGAAAGAGTGTAGCAAGCGATGGAAAGGCTCGAATACATTGAGGCAGTCCAACAGGGTTGAGAAAAGGAAGAACATGGAATTCGGCTGTTACGTAAAAATAGCCTCGCCCCCATGAAGAGATCCACAGAATACTGGACTAAGATGTCCTGGGATCCACATCGAGAGATCCAAGAACAATATGCCAAGTGCCAGAAGCACTGGGATAAAATTAATAAAGTAATGAAAGATATCAAGATCCCTGAGTTCGACAACCCCAGTGAGTTTATCGACATAAGAAACATTCTCAATATGTATGCCGAACAAGACTCCCTATGGGCCGAAGAGTGCGCGAAGGTAGCTGATGCAAGGCTAAGACATGTGTGACAATTCACAAAACAACCGATCAGAGCTAAAACCATGTTACAACAATTGAATTCCACCTTAATAAAATACTGAGCGCATGCAGTGGACATCAGAGGGATATATGCGGACCCAATGGAACATCACAGATTCTCGTGGGCCCATACTTGTGAAGAACTCTTTATCAAATGATCTGATTATGAAAGAATCCACCCTTTTCAAGAAATGACTTGGGTGGATTGTTGAAAGACTGTCAAATGATGATGTCACATGGCGATTTTTGATTAGCTCAAATTGTATTTTACCATTAATTACTATTAAGACTTTATATTATAAATTGGAACATCGACTGATGGTCTAAGGGTCGATGGTTTGTTGCAAGAACTCTTTTCTTTCTAGTTGTTAAGAATTATTTTGGAGCTGTTATGAATGAAGAAGTCCTTCTGGACCAGAGACAGAGTTGTTTTCATCATATGCATGTGTAATTGATCCTGGAGAAGAACTATTTCCTATTCAGTTCATGAGCATATGTAACAAGTAAGAGCTATCAAATATATTGTCAAGTTATCTAGTGCAATTTATTTTCTATTCTTTTCTTTAATGATGGAAATGATGAATCGCGGTGTGGATATATGATGAAGGATTATGGTAGATGAATTATTTTGCTTTCTATTGATCTTATCATATAAATGTTTTCTTCTAATAATTAGTATTCTCAAACAGTAATTGGATGCTCACAGGGTTAACGTATTATTACTAGGCCTGTGGTATAGGATTATTGTTTGCATGTTTGAGAAACGGGTTATCCCAAGCTCAACCTCTTCTACAGTAGTTAAATTTTCTCTCATTTTGTTTCTTGGATAGTTTAGGTTAAAATCTTAGCTAGTGATCGAGTGCTCACATGGTTAAAGTATTATTACTAGGCTTGTGGTTAGAGATCGTTTTCCGCATGCTGGAGCGAGGGTTATCCCAAGCCCGACCTTTCCCAGTATTTAGACTTCCTTATTGTTGTGTGGTCAAGTTGGTTTATACTGGATTTTTCTCACATTTATTCTAACTAAAGAGAAAATCCCGACTGAAGGAGATGCCTCCACAAGAAAACATAAATCCCATCGATTAAATTGGTCGGATCGCGATATCTAGAGAACCATTCCAATCACAAAATATGCAAAGTCTAATTGGGCCTCGATGGCGAGTTTGGTTCCTACTATTGAGTTAAGTGTTTTAAGACCCATAAATAGAATTGGCACTAGAAGGAGGGCCTAAGAATGAATGGCTAAATATGTAAGTTATATGATATTACAAACAACCTATAGATTCGTAATGGCCCACATGCATGGCTAGTCATCCAACATACAACCCACCTTTACCGAGTACTCCCAAAATGGATAACTCGCCCCACTCTGAGGACGGATATATTCACCCTGAAATACCTTATGCCCTCCCTCACGAGGAAGTGAATCATTTTAGAAGGATTACCAGAGCTTACACCCGGAAAATCGGTGTGTTTCCATTCACCCCCATCCTCCCTCGAAGAAAACAACAAGAAATACCAGTGGTCAACACTCCCCATGAAGTTTTCAGACACTCCGTCGAAGACTTAATAGACTTCGCGATCACTGAAATCCAAGAACCTCTTGACCTCATACCCGAGACGCCAGCCGACGACATCTCGAAACCTAACGATCTTTCAGAGGAGGAAGATCCTAACTCCGACTCCGAAGATATGGAATATAACAATGGTCATGAGGAGGAGAGAGAAGTTCCACTTCAAGGTGACCAACATTGGTTGGATGGGGATGTCGTGGCCATCCCTGGATGAATACACAAACTCCCTAGGCACCCAAAAAATTTTCTCCCCAAGAACGATCCTGAGACCTCAGGATTGCCCAAAGATCATATCAAGAAGTTCATACTCGTGATCAGGATTATGAACGTTCAACATGAAGACATGGTATGCATACTTTTTCCCTACATGTTTGATAACTTGGCTTCCACTTGGTATTTTAACTTGCTAGTAGGATCCATAACCAACTGGACTAAGTTCCAAAAGGACTTCCTAGACAAAGTTTTCAAGGAAACTACCACAAGAGCCCTTATGGCCAAATTGTTCACAGCCACCATGACCCCAAAGGAAAGGGTCAAAGATTTCAATCAAAGATTCATGACTATCCTAAACAAGTTTCAGCCCGCAGCAAAACCGAATCAAGAGTTACAAATCGAGGTCTATGCTAATGCTCTTCTGGCCTCTATTTCCATGTTTGTTAAAAGAGCCACTAAGAAAACCCTCACGGAGAATTTCGAAGAGGCCAAGATGATAGAGTTCTAAATGAAAGGGTGTAAAGAAGGATAGGCATCTCTAGCAAGAAAAGAAAGCCAGCCCCCTCCCAGGAGAGGACTCCTCTTGACTAGACTGTCGAGGAAGCCGGCTGAACCAAATCCCGATAAGGGTAATGGGGATATAGAATACCTACAATGCATGGTCAAGAAACTATCAAATGAGATTATAGATATCAAAAGAATTGCGGGTGAGGGAAACCAAGGCCAAAGACCCTATAAGCCTTTCTTTTAAAGAAACTAGCCTTTCAAAGAAATTGAACCTCCCCCAACCAACCTAAACATTGACTTAGGGAATATCACATCTGATTCTTTCTATACTTACCACCAAGAGAACCACTCAGAAAGGGAATGTCCTCAGTGGGTCAATGCCATGAATTTAATGGCCAATCATTTTATGGGCAAAGTCTCTCTGACTGAACGACCCAATAGTTTGACCTTTAACATTGCCAATCAGGAAGAAGCTGACCCCCCACAAGACACGACCATGTTGATATGGTATCCCGACGTGATCATGTCTTCGGATGATCTGTTTAAACCTTAGGCACCACCCACAGAGATATCGGTGGTACAAACACGTAGTAAGGGTCAACCCGACCCAAAAGATACCGATGTCACCCATGTCTCACAAAGTAAATTAACTCCCGATCACCCAAGAATGCATGTCGCTCCCAGTAAACAACCTCTAAGAATTCATACACGGAAATATCCTAAGCTATATTATAACGTAGTCGAAGATTTGAAGAAGCTGGAAGATAATATATGAGTTATGGATGTATGTAGAATCCCTCAGTAGAAAGACCTTCTGTTGTAGGCTCTAAGTTCGGTAGAAAACCCAGCCACTAGCTAGAGTCAAGAGAAGAATCTACCCCCTACAGATTTGGAAAGAAAACCAATGATAAACACCTACTCAGAAGGCAAGAAGGAGAGACCTTTCGTGCCTCCTTTCCTTTTAACGTTCGAAGTCTTCAATAGGAATCTTCACAATTGTCTGGTAGATTTTGGAGCGTCTTCTAATGTCATTCCCTTGGTCGTTTGTGATAAACTAGGTGTTGTCCCTCTCAAAAGAGATAAGCATGTTATAGAACTAGACAAAACCCAAGTCAAGGTTATGGGGGAAGTCCAACATGTGATGATCAGGATAGCGACACACCCTAGTTTCGTGCAGGTGATCGATATCATTGTAGTAGATATCCCTGAGGCATATGGGATATTATTGAGCCAATATTGGTCTGAAAATATGAATGGATAATTTAGTACTGACTGGGCACACCTTTGTCTACCACTGAAAGGATACAAGAACATAATCCGACTTGATAGGGAGAGATATTTGAAGCATACAATCACCAATCTGGAAGCCCCTAATGAACTAGCCTCCACGAATTTTTCCATATTGGGTAATTCTTCTTGTGACTCCTACTTCAAGAACTTTCCTTCCCTTATATCCAATGTTTTTCTTACCCAAAACTCCAAGCTTCCTTTCCAGGAGAAATCGTCGATGCCGACATAAGATTCTCTCTTTTGTCAAAACCCCGTGCCAGGTCGTGTGGAAGGAAAGGGTGGAAAACACAACATCAACAATGGTGAAGGAAGGAATGATTGTCATTCATGTATTTGGACCCTCTATTTTGATGGATCCAAGTCACAAGAAGGATCAGGAGCGGGTTTCATTCTAATCAACCCAAGGTGTAGGTGTCGTTTCTTGTCTTGTAGGCTAGAATTCAAGTGCACCAACAACACTACCGAGTATGAAGCCCTGGTGCAAGGGTTAAAGAAAACCATAGATCTTAATGTCAAATAATTAAAGGTTTCCGAAGACTCAGAAATCATAATTAGACAAGTAAGAAACACGATACATTGAAATTCGCCCCACCTTAAGAATTACCAGCAGAAGGTGCATAGGTTAATAGAATGCTTTGTATTTTTCAACATTACCACAATCCCCAAGGCAAAGAATACCCTTTCGGATTTCCTAGCCACAACCGCTTTTAGGATATCGCCTTTAGAAGATTATGAAGCCTCCCGATTCACTGTAGAACTTCTCTACAAGCCATCAATACCTAATAACATTTCTAATTGGAAATTCTTCGAAGGTGATGAATAGATCATAAGTTTTTTGACCAATCAGGGCAATTTCAAAGATCTCACTATTGATGATGAAGAGTTCCAAGAGCACTCAACGGAAAGGGGTCCTATGGAATACCAGCATATGGATAGATCAAGGGCCCATACGATCCCGAAATGGGTAGCTAATCTATAAGATCTGTTGGAATGATTCAAAGGTCCTAAAAGCGCAAAGACTTGCAGCTCTTGTCCCTTCCATGAAACTATGAATCTTGGGACCCCAGAGAACCCAAGGAATGTAAACCTCGGCAAAACTATATCTAAGGAAATAAGAAAGGCCTACCTCAGGCTGTTTAGACAATACCAGGACGTTTTCACATGGTCCTATAAGGAATTGAAAACATATGATACTCGTATTATTCAACACACCATCTCGTTGAAACCCGAAGTCAAGCCTTTCCAAAAGAAGCTTAAGAAATATCACCCTTCATTAGAACCTCTCATGTGCCAGGAATTAAGGAAACTCTTGGATGCAAAGATAATTTTCTAGGTTAGGCACTCTGCCTGGGTAGCAAATCTCATTCCGGTGAGGAAAAAATTGGGAGAAATACGATTGTGTGTAGACTTTTGGAACCTCAATAAAGTTCAGAGAAGGACAATTATCCCATCCCACCGATGGAACAACTCCTGTAGACCATGTCGGGCTTGGATATTTTTTCTTTGCTCGATGGTTTCTCAGGATACAATTAGGTGTTGGTTTCAGAGGAAGACCGATTGAAAACCACCTTCTGAACCAAATGGGGAACCTTCGCTTATAAACGCATGCCCTTCGACTTAATTAACACAGGAGAAACCTTCCATAGGGCCATGGACATGGCATTCAGAGGGATTATAAACAAGCGTGTAGTAGTATATTTAGATGACATGATGGTGTATTCGAAGGAAGGGAGGGAGAACATCCAACACTTAACTCAGATTTTTGAAAGATGTAGGAAATACGGTATATCATTAAATCCTAAGAAAACTATCGTTAGAGTTAAAGAAGGGAAGCAGTTGGGTCATATTATATCTCAAGAAGGGATTCACATAGATCTCGAAAGGATTAAGGCCATAGCACAACTTCCGTTACCTCATAACAAGAAAGCCATGCAGTCTTTATTTGGGCAAATCAATTTCATGAGGAAGTTCACTCCCGACTTCGTCGAAATTATCAAACCCTTACAAAATCTGATTATCAAAGATGTCAAATTTAAGTGGGATGACGAACGAAAAAACACTTTCAACAAAATCAAAGCTGCCATATCCTGGGCTCTGGTGATGTGAAGCCCCGATTTCAATAGAGGCTTTAATCTATATACCTTCACTTCTGACCAGTCGCTGGATGCGGTTTTAACTCAGACGGATAATGACAACAATGAAGCCCCAGTATCATTTATGATCACTAACCTTCAAGGAAATGAGCTCAACTATCTTTCCATAGACAAGCAGGCCTACGCAGTCTATAAGGCAGTAAATCATTTCAGGTCCTACATCCTCAAGAATCACACTAAGGTGATTGTACCACACCCTACAGTCCGATCTCTGTTCACCCAACAAGAAATGGGAGAAAGAAGAGGGAACTGGATGGCAGTAGTCCAATAATTTTATCTATACATAAAACCTACCAAGCTGGTAAAAGGATAAGGTCTGTGCAAGCTCACAGCCGAAGCCTAGAATCAAGTAAATGAAGACTCCATATGGGAGAATGAAATAGATCTATGGTGTGGAGAAGTAGCATACATCCCCCCAGGAAAATATTCCTGGTACAAGGACTTGTATTACCTACTACATCATGAAACTTGTCCCAAAATCCTCAACCCAAGAGAGATAAGAGCCCTCAGGTTAAAGTCTGCACAATATCGTCTTATAAATTCGATGCTTTTTTGGATCAACTATGATGGGGTATGGTTGAGGTGCCTCGAATGTGAAGAAACCGATAAGGTGCTAAAGGAACTTCATGATGGCCCCGCTGGAGGACATTTTGCTAGAAATACCACGGCTCATAAGATTCTGAGGGCCGGCTACTACTGGCCCACCTTGTTCAAAGACGTGCATAGTTACTCTAGAAACTGTAAGACTTGTCAAATAAGCACTGGAAAAGAGAAAAGAGAAGCAATCCCACTTCATCCTGTGACTATTTTGAGGCCCTTTGCACAGTGGGGATTAGATATCATAGGAGAAATTACACCCAACTCTTCTAAGCTGCACAAGTACATTCTTACTGCCACCGACTATTTCACAAAATGGGCGGAGGCCATCCCTCTAACTCATGTAAAAGAGAAGGCTAAGTCAAAATTCCTAGCTCACCAACAGATAGTGAAACTATGGTTTGATAAGCATAAGGCCAAGGAAAATAGTTTTGAGGTGGGAGAATTGGAACTAAAATGGGACAGAGGGAATGAACCAAAAGGGAAGCATTCTAAGTTTCAGAACCTGTGGCTTGGACCTTTCTAGGTCGCTGAAAAGATAGGGGTAGATAATTATCGATTACAGAACTTGGAGGGAGAACCTGGCACCCTCCCAATAAATGGTCAGGCCCTAAAACAATATTTCCAATAAAAAATAATAATAATAATAATAATAATAATGAATAAATATAAACAAAAAAGGAGGACACGAGTTAATGCTATTGAAGGAAGAACAGAGATTCTACATTCGCCCAGTGAATCACCATTTGTTGAGCTCTCAACACACCCTAAAAAAGTCTCTGCCAAACTTTACTTTTTGGCTACCACTTATTGTTTAATTCAGAACAATGTTGTTTCCGCTTATCTTTGTTTTCTACAATTTCTCCTTCATTCTTTAAAAGTTTCCCTGAACATGTCGAAACCATCACAAATTAAAGGGAGTAACATTTGACTAAATAATCAACCACTAAGTCGTTTCACCTGACATGTCCAAATTTCGGCACCCGAAAGAATCAGAGGTGAAAGAAAATCATCCTAGAAAACTAAGGATGCCAATCGCTGGTTTTCGTTGGCATCAGTAAACAGGGAGTTATTTTTTCAAGATAAGCATTGCAAAAGAAAGTTGTTGATTACTGATTTCATTCAGCATCGACGAAATGCAAAAGGAAGTAGTCGTTTGTGGGGAAAGGGAGGAATCACCGGCGACCGATCCCGTAAAAAACCTTTCGGCATCAACGAATTTCCAAGAAGCTAGCCCAAGGGAAAGGATGCGATAAGTTCATCCCCAGTTTCTAACCCCTGATATCTAATCGACATCGGTGATTCCTAGGCTGGGATAGGAAGCACACAACTGAAAGAAGGTTGCCACCTTTGTTGGCACTCATGAGTCCAGTCACCTATCTTTATCTGCCACATGTCATTTCAGAACCATAAGATGAAAGAAATCGGCATCGATTGTTTTTCTTTTGTAAGAAATATCAACGAACAATCTCGTAGCTCTGCGCTGATCCCTGACTTCCCCTTTCAAAAAATGACACGATGGAACATTTTAGCTCTAAGATACGCTATATACGATGCATTTAACTGATTGATTAATTCCAAGATCGCACATTAGTCTCTGATTCGTGCGCAAAACCCAATGACCATTTTAACCTGTAGATACAATGCATCTCCCTCTGCACCTCCACCGTCAACCTATGTAAAATTGATTACAGAGAATTGGCGGTAAGTAGTTTAAATTTCGTCCCATTACATGTATTAATGGCTTGATGTGACTGGTAAGTTCTCTCTCATTATATTACCCTGAATTATTATGAGCCAGGTCATTCTGCATGCAAAGAGGTCTGGAACATCTAGAGGAGCAAGACAAACGACTCTGAGAAGGCTTCCAAGGTATAGTGAGTATTAAGCAACAGAGTTTAGCAAGCATACAGGTATGTACTAGTCTGGTTTTGATTTCATTTCACATATAAATTAAGATCTAATATTATTCTATGTGCTGACCCTAATTGAGATTCTTCGTTTTCAGGAACGATGCCTACGAAGAAACCTACCACCAGGAAATCTCCTAGAGTCCCAAAGCTGTAGGAATCAGAAGTAGGAGAAGGCTCCTCCCGAGTGGTTGCAAGAAAATTGGAATTCACTTCCAAGCCAATGTCAATCATCAAGATGATCACCAAATAAGCCTTTGTTCAACCCCTAGCCTTTGGGGACACAAAGGAGAACATTGGGACCAAGACAACACTCCCACGATGGGAAGACATGTTCAAGGAAATAAAGCATGAATAATTCCCCGATTATGCCCCGCATAGAGATCCTGACATGAGGAAGCTGGATGATGAGGTCTTCGTCAACATCCGAAAGGCTTACCTACACATGGTGGCGAGCAGGACTCTAGTATTCCCTTGCATTGAACTTTTAAAATGGATCATTGATCACAACGATGCACATAAGTGTGTAATTAATGATGATAATGGTCAAATCGTTGGGGTTTTCCTCCCAGTATAAGTCCAAAAGTATTACAAGCTCAGGGAGAAAGATGAACGTTTGAACAAGGATTTTGTTGTGAAGTTTTATCAGAAGAAAAACACCAGCAAAATCATGGCGTCATGGTGGAGAGAAGACAAAAAATTCACCAACCGAAACTTCGGCTAGTACCCGACAACCAGTCTCAGACAACCTTATATCTATCTAATGGCTATCCTTTGCCAGTTGCATGGAGAAAAAGATTGCTCCATGTTTTCAGAGGCATGGATGCCTTTGGCTTAGATTGTCACCATCTCCAAAACAAGCTTCAACTAGGGTGCGATCATCTCCAAACAAATTAGCACCTGCATTCTACAAGATCAACAGCCAAAGGAAGGAGAAAATTATACCTTCTACATGGCGTCATATCTATTGGATGTCATCTATGCAAGAAATGTATTCACAAGAATGAACCTGAGCTGGCACACTTCTGAGGTCCCAATCCATGTCTATTTTAGCATCTTATGGGAGAACAGGTATAAAAGATCCTACTCTCTCATTTGCGACCAATTTATCACACCTATTCATTTCTTACTATTCAAGAAGGAGTGCCCAAGGCTATCTTATGTGGCCAAAAAAGTTATATCGAAATTCGGTCACTGGTACCTGGATGAGCGCGAAACCTACAATAGGGTTTTTGGCACCACTAGAGCACCACATTTGCTACATATATATGTCCCCGAATGACTGGTACTAAGGGAAATATGTTACCAAACTATCTTGCAGGGGTACAATGCCACTTTGGTGAAGGATAAGAAGTGGGCATTCATACCCTATGGGTTTCATATCCACTTCTACCAGGTTAAAGACACTACGCAAGCCAAGAAAGAGGGATTAAGTCAATTGGAATTTTGGTTCCAGATAGGACATTTTCACAAGCATGATCCCAAGGGTTTGGTCTCGAAACATGCATCACAAGTATCGTCATGTTGTCCTTATGCCCATGACCATTTTGAGGATGAAATCTTCACTGAAAACGCTCAAGATTGGGATGAGGTGGTGGCAAGAATGGCTGACCCCAAAATAACCAATTTCAAGGCCATGAGTTGGGAAGAGAAAGAGACATCCTTGGATGAAAGAGTGCAAAGAGCGGAAGAAATTATCAGGACTAGGGAAGAAAGGGTAACATTCGAATCAGTCGAAACGATGGAAGCTCCCCAGGAAGCCCCTGTACAGAACTGGAATTTTCTCAGAACTCTAGGTGCAAGGGAAAGAGGGACACTATTTCTCCAACATGCTCAACAAATAATGGATCTGGCGTCGAATGATCCGACCCTCTTATCAAGCGTTCTGACTAGTAACCCAGAAGAGATCCTGGTAGGGGTAGGTGGCTCCGAGATCATAGACCCCGGTAACATCAATGGGTCAGAAGACCCTAAATCCACACTGTCGCCAGTCGATTCATCGACAGGAACGATGACTCAATCAAATCCAGGCCAGTTGTCGGTCAAAACCAGTGCGCCTAACCCTCTGTCCGAGTTCATAGATATATACAGTGATGATGAGAGTCTAGAGTCATCTCAGAAAACCTCTGTGCATGTAGAAGAAGAGAAGGGAGTCGAGGAAAAAACACCTCTTGTTCCCAATGTTCAGATTCAAGAGGACACATGAGAAGAAAAAGGAGCCGAAAGAAGCTTAGACACAGAAATGCCCGATGCACCGGAGACTCAAGCAGGTAATCCCAAGGACAAGTCAGAATTGGATGTGTCAAAAGAAAGATCCCCGCAGAAGGACATTGACAATACCATGTCTAGAATACAGGAAAGTATTGAGCTCACTCCCGACACATCCATTCCACTTGATACTCAGGTCCCCGATAAACATCAGGAAGAGGTCGGGCCTTCAGAGAAAAAAAAGGAGGTTCAAGAATCTGGTCTTGAACAAATATATACCACCGGAATCCTAGGAAACACACTCACATGGGGTGACCAATAGATACCAGAGCCGGTAGACGAAGTGGAAAATATATATGCGATCTCCTATGATCAAAAGAGGAAGGCCATCATGTGAAGGACTGCTAAGAAGAGGAAGATTACCGTGGACCATTCTATTTTGGTTACCACAGAGGAAAGCTTGATCAACATAGTATATTATTTCACGTCTGAACTAATAGGTGTGAGAAGAGCCCTCTCTGATGCTGCCCAGGATAGGGCCAGGAGGGATGAAAGAGAAATAGCAGATACTCTGAAGGAAATGAAACACTTGCGCCATATTGTTGAGTATTATAAAGGCACCACACAGACTGCGACATATTTGAAGAGTGATTTTTCAGGAGTTTACAATGAGTACAAGAAAGAAAGAACCCTGTTAACTAAAAATATAATTGAATTCCAGGAGGACACTCTCATGGCTCTCGCAGCATGCAAGGAGATGGAACGATGGCATGAAAGAGCGCAAAAAGTGATGGAAAGGCTCGAATACATTGAGGTAGTCCAATAGGGTCAAGAAAAGGGGGAACATGGAATTCATATGTTAAGTAAAAATAGCCTCGACCACATAAAGAGATCCACATAATACTAGACTAAGATGTCCCAGGATCCACATCGAGAGATCCAAGAACAATATGCCAAGTTCCAGAAGCACTGGGATAAAATTAATAAAGTAATGAAAGATATCAAGCTCCATGAGTTCGGAAACCCTAGTGAGTTTATCGAAATAATAAACATGCTCAAGATGTATGTCGAACAAGACTCCCTATGGGCCGAAGAGTGCACTAAGGTAGTTGATGTGAGGCCGAGACAGGTGTGACAATTCATAGAACACCCGATTAGAGCTAAAACCATGTTACAATAGCTGAATTCCACCTTGATAAAATACCGAGCGCATGCAGTGGACATCAGAGGGATATATGTAGCCCCAATGGAACATCACAGATTCCTATGGGCACATACTTGTGAAGAACTCTTTATTAGATGGTCTGATTATGAAAGAATCCACCCTTTTCAAGAAATGACTCGAGTGGACTGTTGAAAGATTGTCATATGATGACGCCATGTGGTGATTTTTGATTAGCTCAAATTTTATTTTACCATTAATTACTGTTAATACTTTATATCATAAATAGGAACATCAACCGATGGTCTAAGGGTCGATGGTTTGTTGCAAGAACTCTTGTCTTTCTAGTTGTTAAGAATTATTTTGGAGCTGCTATGAATGAAGAAGTCCTTATTTTGGAGCTTCTATGAATGAAGAAGTCCTTATGGACCAAACATGCTCAGATGGGGAGACCAACAGATACTAGATCCGGTAGACGAAGTGGCAGACATCTATGCGATCTCTTATGATCAAAAGAGGAAGGCCATCGTGCAAAGGACTACTAAGAAGAGGAAAATTACTATGGACCATTCTATTTTGGTTACCACAGAGGAGATATTGATCAACATAGCAGATGCTCACACGTATGAACTAATAAGCGTGGGAAGAGCCCTCTCTGATGCTGCCCAGGATAGGGCCAGGAGGAATGAAAGAAAACTAGCGGATACTCTGAAGGAACAGGAACACTTGCGCCATATTGTTGAGTATTATAAAGGCTCCACACAGACTGTGGCATATTTGAAGAATGAGTTTTCAAGAGTTTACAATGAGTACAAGAAAGAAAGAACCTTGTTAACTGAAAATATAATTGAATTCCAGGAGGACACTCTCATGGCTCTCGCAACATGCAAGGATATGGAACGATGGCATGAAAGAGCATAGCAAGTGGTGGAAAGGCTCGAATACATTGAGGCAGTCCAACAGGGTCGAGAAAAGGAAGAACATGGAATTAGGATATTATGTAAAAATATCCTCAACCGCATGAAGAGATCCACAGAATACTGGACTAAGATGTCCCAGGATCCACATCGAGAGATCCAAGAACAATATGCCAAGTGCCAGAAGCACTAGGATAAAATTAATAAAGTAATGAAAGATATCAAGCTCCCCGAGTTCGGCAACCCCAGTGAGTTTATCGACATAAGAAATGTTCTCAAGATGTAGGCCGAACAAGACTCCCTATGGGCCGAAGAGTGCGCGAAGGTAGCTGATGCAAGGCCGAGACAGGTGTGACAATTCACAGAACACCCGATCAGAGCTAAAACCATGTTACAACAATCGAATTCCACCTTGATAAAATACCGATCACATGCAGCAGACATCATAGGGATATATGCGGCCCCAATGGAACATCACAGATTCTCGTGGGCCCATACGTGTGAAGAACTCTTTATCAAATGATCTGATTATGAAAGAATCCACCCTTTTCAAGAAATGACTCGAGTGGACTGTTGAAAGACTGTCAGATGATGATGTCACATGGTGATTTTTTATTATCTCAAATTGTATTTTACCATTAATTACTATTAAGACTTTATATTATAAATTGGAACATCGACTGATGGTCTAAGGGTTGATGGTTTGTTGCAAGAACTCTTTTATTTCTAGTTGTTAAGAATTATTTTGGAGCTGCTATGAATGAAGAAGTCCTTCTGGACCAGAGACCAAGTTGTTTTCATCATATGCACGTGTAATTGATCCTGGAGCGAGGGTTATCCCGAGCCTGAACTTTCCCGGTATTTAGACTTCCTTATCATTATGTGGTCAAGTTGGTTTATACCAATTTTTTCTCACATTTATCCTAACTAAAGAGAAAATACCAAAAGAGAAAATCCCGACTGAAGGAGATGCCTCCACAAGAAAACATAAAGCCCATCGATTAAATTGGCTAGATCATGAGATATGGAGAACCATTCCAATCAAAAACACTGCAGAGTCCAATTGGGCCTCGGTGGCAGGTTTTGTTCCTACTGTTGACTTAAGGGTTTTAAGACCCATCAACACGTACCTAGGGATTTCGAGTACACCTTGGTCACTACGTACCTCCCAAAGGGGATACACGTAGTGTGAGAAGAAAAATATAAGCTTGCAGCGTTGAAGTTCGGTGACTTCAACCTTGGAGATCACAAGGTTTATGGTATGCTCACCCCACATAAGTACCTGACTAGAACAAAAGGGAAAAACCTGAAGATTTCCCCTCAACAGTCCACCCTGCTCCATGTCATGAAGATTCCTCACTTCGGACAACACCAGGAGGTGAATGCATGCATCAAGATGTTGCTATCTTGTTACCATGATGGCTATTTATGGTTAAACCACCATATAACCATTGATCTAGCACTAATCAATCAGATCACAGGGTTAAGTATGAAAGGACCCGATCCCCAAGAGTTTTACCCCAGAAAATCCATGGATCATGCTCTTGCATAGAATATTAAGGACACTTATGGCAATGTCGAGAAAGGCACGCAAGGCTACAAGGTAGCTTCTATCCAGAGAGGCACAGTGTGCTTCACCTGTCAGTTGATTGCAGGGAAGTTAATGCAAAAGAATCGACCAACCCAAGTCACAGATTTTGTAGTCGACCTCGCAGGGAAGTGTGGAGAAGGACTTCAGATGAACTGGGCAAAGTACCTAGTGAACCAATTAGAACTTGACTGTAGAGAAGCCCAGGAACAAGGGTACAATTTTCATTTCAGCTGGCTATTGATCCTGATCGCTTTCATTGCCTCGGAGATGCCGGAAGGTGCGACCTTCCCAGACATCGAGCCGTTTGAACCATTGGCTGTGAATTTCAGCACACTATGGTATTCAAGCGACATGAATAAACAGTGGTAGTCCAATGTTGTCTTTCACACCTATTACAACTAGTTGAAGACAACCCTATAGTCTAAGCCTTGCATGACCCCGAATTCTCTACAACGGTTCTGGTCGTTGATGAATTTTAACGCAGATCACCATTTTATTTACATCACAGCGCGCGTTAACAAACACAAGCAACAACTCCAATCCTACTATAATATGATGGAGGAGGAATTGGAGGAGATCACCAAGGACTGGTTGGCATACCTCCTCATTCTAGAAGACACTGCGGAGATGTCTGACATCGACAACCCAAAAACAATGCATGATACACCTGGACCTAGTAAGACAAAGAAGACCAAAGAAGCCCAAGATGTAAGAAGTACCTCAGTGAATACTGCTTCCATATCACCAGAGTGAGGGGGTGATGGAAAAGAGATAAATGGCATAGAGGTGAAACAAAAGAAAGGTGAAGTAACCCCGCCTAGAGATGAGGAGGACCCATCGAAGAAAAGGAAGGTTTCCCCTTTGAAACCTTCTTCTAGGAAGAAATCGAAAGCCTCTATGACCTAGTTGCAGACTATCCTCACCCTTGATGACTTTGATTTCATCATAGTAGCCCTGAATGATGCTTCACTAGAGATAGCAGAGAAACAAGAGGCTAAGAAGGAGGAGATGTAAAATAGAATTGAGGTAGAACTCTAAGGGGTACAACAAGCACTACAGTCCAGCCGCGTAGTCTCCACTTCGCCTCTGTCATTGGGAACACCAGAATTGGGATATGAGCCAACTCAACTCCACCGCCTAGCTGATATAGTCAAAGCTCACCTCCAATGAGCACAAGAATAAATAGTGAAAGCCACCCATGATTTGTCACAAGTACATGGAGTACTTGTAGAACAACACATTGCTACAAAATGAGAAAATCTTTATCTCCAAGCGAAGTTTGATGAGGAAAAGGCACAACTACAACAAGGGAAGGAAGAGTTACTTGCAGAGCAACTTCAAATGAAGTAAGTGGTCAACAAAGCACTTCACTCTATGACAGTCATAGAAATAAGGGCAGAGGATCAAGTCATGAAGCAAGTAGAATAGCTTACAGAAGTGATCCAGTAGCTGCAACAACGCATAACAGACTTGGAGCTATGCACTGTTCCTGAGACCCCACAAGAAGTAAGGGACCAAAGAGAAGCAACTTCTTGAAGCACAGTTGAGAGACTAAAATATCTTGCCCTGGAATGCAAGTAGATGAGTAACCGCAGTGCCCAAACATATGAGAAACTCACCGAGAACCCAGAGTTGTAGGCACTGGAGTCACAACTCCAGGAAGCAAAGCAACACGTAGAGACACTACAGAAGCAGCTGAAGGCCCTATCAGCTGCGGAAAGAATGAAGTGGTCTCAAGAGCAATGCACTTTCTAACAACATATCCATACGATTCATAGTAGAGTTATGGAAGTAACTCAACGACTTCAACTAGTACAAGATAAGGTGTACCAATTGTTCACGGAGGTTGAAAGCCGAGGAGAAGAGCTAGATCAGGTTGTTAATGCAGTAGAAAAACACTTAGAAGGACCCATCAATGACGCAATCATCCAAGTATTTGTTGAGAAAGAGGTCTTCGCACAGTAGCAAGTCGAAGCAGCTCGAGCCAAGCTCAAGGATTTTGAAGCAGAACTACCCAGATTGATGTGACTCAGGACGAGTCGCAAGTGAGTGTTGGGGGCCTGTTGGCCCTTGACCAAGTTTTGGGAGATCCTTGGTCAAGTTTGACCTATTTTGGGACTTCGACAGCTTGTCGAAGGAGGAGCGCAAGACAAAGTGGAGATCACAAAATCTCGGCCCCTTTTTGGGTCATTTTTGGGCAATTGGATTATGTAACGGGAATGGGATGTCGGCCCATGGATTTACCCATGTTTAGGCCTATTTCGTAAAGTATAAATCAATGTATAGGCAATACAAGAAGTAGCGGTATCTATGTGATAAGAGGCCAGTCATGCTAAATGCTAAGTGCAAGTGTGGATTGTAAGTGTGTTGTGTGAGACTTGCAGAGTTGAGTGCAAGTCATCTATAGTTCTTTGTGTGCATACTGTGGGAAGGCTTAGTGCTATGACCTAGATCGAGGAAGGAGGATCTGGCGAGGTGCACACAGATCTCCTGTCCTATGTGGAGTAGGATCTTGGTGGCTCTGTGCATGTAACCCACTGAAGAAGATAATAAAGAAGAAGAGTTGGTGGATGTAGCCCCAGGGTGGGGGTGAACCACATAAATACTGTGTTATTTTTCTCTGTGCAATGTTCTGATGTGATTATATGTTATTTTCTAGGTGCTTTGAGATAGTTAGATAGATCTACTTATGATTTATGCTTATGATGAATCTATATGTTAGATATGACATAGGTGAATGTTCTTAGTGCTTGATTTTGCTAGATCTAATCCATTTATTTGTGCTAAGTGCTTAATTACGTTAGATCCAGATAAATGTTGCGATGCTATTTTTTCTTAGTCGAGTAGATATTGGTTATATAATGATGAACTGACATTGCTAAGTGTTCTATTAAATATTATAATCACATATATGTGTCCCATCTAAGGTTGCAGACACCTGAGTTCTGCAACCACCCCTGCCTCTACCTCGGGTGAGACTTCATATTCTTCACAGGTGTTTCCGAAAGGGCCGGTAGTTAGGGATTGTTTGGTGAATTTTTGCTGTGTTGAACCCTGGGTCTGCCCCTGTGCCAAAAAGCTCCCAGATCTTACCTATTTTCTTCATATCTAACCTCTTTTCTTCAGATATGACCCTTCCTCTTGGCACAGAGCTCCACAGATCAAGTAGTGTTGCGTATTAGGGAAACAGTTCTATGCACAGAGATTTTCTCTTTTTCAGTTCAGATCTTTGCACAAAGCTCATTTTTCCTCAGTTCCTAGCAATCACAGTTTCAGGTCGGATCTTTGCACAAAGATTCTTCTTCCTCAGTTCCCAGCAATCACAGTTTCAGGTGGATCTTTGCACAAAGATTCTTCTTCCTCAGTTCCCAACAATCACAGTTTTAGGTCCCAACAACATAACCATTTGTTGGCACAGGAGAAGACCCAAGGTTCAACACTACAACAACGCACCAAGAAACCCTAACTATCGACCCCTTCAAAAACACCTGCGAAGCAAATGAAGTCTCACCCAAGGTAGAGGCAGGGTGGTTGCAGGACTTAGATCTGTGATTCTAACACTTAACAAAGCACTCAACAATTAACATTCATCAATATCCAGTCTTATTTATAGTGCAGTTAAACCCTAATTACAGAGTATCACATTTTTCATTCATATCTAAGGTATTTAAGTACTAAGCATATGTACAAAAGTTATATCTAACATCCATCCATATTATTAAGCACTAAGCATCAAAAGATCATTCATCTATATTAAATCACTAAGCAATTAAGCACATAAACACATCAATACATCGCATAAATCATATAAACACAACATGTACGTGGTTCACCCTCACCCTTATGTTCTTTATTATCTTTGGTCAAGCTTCTTACATGCACATAGCATCCAATTTCTACTTCATAGAAGACAAGGGATCTGCGTGCACTCTGCCAGATCCTCCTTCTTCTAGCTAGGGTACAACACCAAGCCTTCACACAGTCTCTTACAGTTACTTGTACTAGCCTTGCAATCCTCACACAGTATGCACAAAGCACTTACAACTCTTGATCACATAGATCGAATTCTAGCACTTAGCACACCGACCTACTAGGTCTCTCTTCTCTCTTATTACATCGCTTAGCTACTTATTTATACATTACAAAATAGGCATAAACATGGGTAAACCCATGGGTTGACATCCCATACCCATTACATAATCCTGAATCCAAAAAAGGGCCCTAAAAGGGGTTGATATCCCATGATCTCTGCTTCATATTGCGCTCCACCTTCGACAGCCTGTCGAAGTCCCAAAATTAGGTCAAACATGACCAAGAATCCTCAAAATTTGGTCAAGGGCCAATAGGACTTATACCACACATTTGTAGGCCATTAATTCAATAGAAGGTTGTATCATAGCTCAAGGTCCTGGAAATTGAAATTAAATTGGAATCATCCCCTGTAGGAGACAATGGAGGGATGGTACAAGTTCAGATGTAGTTGGCTACTTTGACAATTCAAATGGAAGAACTTACAAAAGGGAAGGAGAAACGAGAGAAATTCTAGTGTAGAAAATGTATAACTAAATTCCATCACTAAGAGGAATGTCCAACATTCACGCAATATTTGGAAAAAAGAGCATCGAATCCATTACTAGAAGGGGGGTATTGCGAGATATGTAAGAAATGGGGACATCATCCAAATTAATTTCCATTACTCTAGAAGTATCAGAGTACACCAAGGAACTTGTTTTGCAACTTTTGCAAGTTGGTCGGATATGAAGAGAAGAATTGATGTGCATTCGATTTCATGAGGGAGCGCACTTTAGATATGTATAGGATTCATGAGGAGAATGTTGTGACATACTAAGGGGGTCAATAATATAATAATCAGGGAGGATTTACTCCAGGGAATAGAGGAAATTTTGGTAGAGGTTAAGGAGGAAGAGGACCGATAATATGTTATAATTGTAACCAACCGGGGCACTTATCTCATGATTTCCTGAATTTGTGTACAATGTGCACATAATGTAGAGCACTGGATCATGTGACATAATATTTTCTTCAACTATTTGCAAAATGGTAGGCCAGAGGGAACTAGAATCCAAATTAGAATGTGAAAAAAATATCAGTTGAACAACGTAATGAAGGGCCAAGAATAGCAGTTGCTACATCGAGAGAAGCTAGAACAGAAGCTGATATGATGAATGGAGGGAAGCAGTATGAGAAGTGGGTAAAGAAGATAGCAGGACCCATGCCAATTTTTAATCCTCAAGAAGAGAAGGAAAGAGATATTGGGACAAGATTGAGGAGCATCAACATCATCTGCGACCCATGTCAGAGATCAGACTGTACCAAAGAAACCAAATGGGAATGTAAGCACGCTAAAAGAATTCTTGAGAAGTTGCATAGATATAATGAAGGATGAATTTAAAACACTATACATGGTGATTGATCATTTTACATAAGAAAGGGAAACTCCCATAGCACAAAGGGTGGTGAATTAGGTACTCTGTAGAAAGAGGACCAACGTAGAATTCAGATTCAGTGCACAAATTGGGGAATATTATGTGGATAATTTTATCATGGATTTGGGGTATGATGTGAATTTATTGCCTAAACAGACCTATGATATGATGGGAAAACCCAATATAGTATGGTCTCATGTTCATTTAAGGCTCACGAATCAGCACAAAATAGTACCAATTGGTCAATTGATAGAAGTACCTATGAACATGGATGGGGTGCCCAGTATGGAATACTTTGAGGTTATTGAGATCGTAGAGGAAATTCAACCATATCCATCACTTATGGGACTAGAATGGAATTTTGATAACCAGGTGATCATTAACTTGTAGAGGAGGGAGATTATATTTGAAGTTGGAGATTTGAAAGTTACTGCACCATTAGACCCAACAAAAGGAAAAATATACATAGAGCCAACAAGAGGAAATGACATTGACAATTTCTATAACCTGACTATGCAGATGGATGATTATGTCAAATCTAGTGCAGTTGGTGGGATAAGTTGGAGAAGTATCAGTTCGTGTGCATCATAATCAAAGGAAGGTTTATATCATTGGCAATAGAGAATACATGAAGTTTCAATTAGATGATGTGCACACATAACCTGATCCTTGCATTGGATTGGAACAGAGTTATGTGATCCACCCAGGTATGATAGATTAACTTATATATATATTTTGAAAAGGAATTTGAGCTGCAAGTACCTACATAGAAAAGGTCATTAGCACTAGATTTTTTCCTAAAAGTGACTCCAACCAGATGGTGGGTTGCACACAGAGAGGGGATGAAGGACTGGTCACAATGCAAGAGACTAATGCAAGTAATGTTTGGTAGTGAGGTAGAAAACATTGTGCAAAAGTATACAGGAGAAAGTGATCCAACAGATCATGTTGCGTAGCGCATGACCTTATGGAGTTCAATATCAGAGACACACTGGATGCAAAGATTTATACACACAATAGACACAATTTCGAAGAACTTTTATTTGGAATTGGAAATGCACAGAGAGACATCAACATGGGACGAGTTGGTCCAGAGGTTCAAAGTCACATTTATATTCAAACATGAATCACAAACCAAAAATGAAGCACTACAAGCTATTCAAACTAATATCTTCTCAGAAGAAGGGTCGATGGAGGTGGTACCACTATGAAGTGTGCACAGAGCCAATATGATTGTTCATGAGTTATTGGAGTGCTACAATGTTACTAAGGAGGAACAGGATGAAGAAGATCCCAGGAATGTACAAGTACCTAAAATAGAAGGAGAATGAGCAATAGAAGGTCCAAAGCTTGATTCTATTGCATACACACAACCTATAAATATGTGCAAGGTAAACATTGGGATGACAAAGAATCCCAAGTTTTTGCAGATAGGAGTTTATTGGAGTGATGAGACAGTAGAGAAGATTGCAAAATTATTGCGACAATATCAAGACCTATTCCCAACTAAATTCTCATAGATGAAGGGGATAGTTGGGGAATTAGGTGAGATGAAAATTCCATTGAAACTAGGTGCTAAGACAGTACAACAAATACCTTACATGTTAAATCCAGAGTACAAAGAAAAGGTGAAATCCGAAATCGACAGGATGTTGGATGCAAGAATCATTGAACCTGTGGAGGAATCAAAGTGGATCAGTCCAATGGTAGTGAAAGACAAGAAGATAGGAGGAATTAGGATTTGCATGGATCTAAGGAAGTTGAATGATGCATGCTTACATGACCCATTTCTAACAACATTCACAGATGAGGTACTAGAGAACGTAGGAGGCATGAGACTTACTCGTTCACAGCTGGATTTTCAAAGTACCATCAGATAAAAATTGCATAGGAAGATAGCTACAAGACCACATTTGCAACAAAGTGGGGAAGTTATGAATATACAATAATTCTCTTTAGACTAAATAAATCCCTACAGCTTTTTCCAGAGTTGTTGTATCAACATTCAAGGAATTTATTCATAAGTTTTTGGAAGTATACTTAGACGATTGGACTATGTTCAGTCTACTAAAGGATCACATAGAAGTACTCAGGTTGATGTTGGATAGGTGTAGATAGTGTCATATTTCGTTGAACTTGAAGAACTGTATTTTTTTTGCATTGTTTGGAATTTTTTTGGGACGTGTAGTTTGCAAGAAAGGATTACTAGTATATTCATCCAAGAGTGCAGTAATTCTATATTTAAAACCACCTACATAAGTTAGACAACTAAGGGAAACTCTAGGTCACACATGATATTATAGGAATTTTATCAAAGGATATGCATAGATCACAATACCAATGGAAAAGTTGTTAAATAAGGAAGCAAAGTTCCAATGGGATGAGGACTATCATAAGGGCTTGGGTACCTTAAAGAAAAATCTAGTAATCACATCGATTTTGATCTTTCTATATTGGAATAAGGAGTTCCATGCTCATGTAGATGCATCATCCATAGCTTTGGGCATAGTACTCTCTCAACGAGGATAGGGGGACATAGATCACCCAATTGTGTTTGCAAGTAGGAATATGTCTATAGCTGAAAATAATTACACCACTACCAAGCGAGAAGGAGTGGCAACGGTATATGCGCTAAAAAAGTTTAGACATTACTTATTGGGATCTCACTTTAATATGTAAAGAGACCATTATACATTAAAATACCTAATGAACAAGCTAGTGTTGGGGGGGAGGATATGCATATGGCTATTGTTGTTCCAGGAATATAATTTTTAGGTTGTGGGGAAACCAGGGAAGTTGAATGTAGGGCTATATCATCTATCTCACATATTATCAGGAGAAGATGCAGGAATTTTAGATGAAAACTTAGCTTATAACTGGAAAACCCGTAAAGTAAGGAAATCATTTGTGACCCTGCAAATTTCTGCAAAATAATTTCCATGTTAGGGAGAGGGAGGTGGTATTTCATACTAGCTCGATTTAATGCACGAAAATCAACACACAATCCGATCTGACTAGTTTTTTTCCAAATAGGAACCAAATTTGAAACTCATTCAAAATACTTGACTGGAAAGATGATTCCAGCCTTCAAGATTTTTTCCAACTCCTTTCAAATAGTTTCTTCTAGCATAGGGTTGATAGGACTTTTTTTTTCTTGACTGCGGATGGGATGTTGTATAATACCAAGATCAAAACCATGAATATCCTCATAAGACCAAGAAAAAACATATTGAAATTAACCAAGAAACTTGCAAAACTTCACTCTCTCTTCATCTAAACATTTGGCACATGTTTTAACATTTCTTGGAGTCTCGGGTGTCCCAATGTTCAAGGAGATGGTTTCACCCACCTTCCTTCTCAACTCTTCTTCTTTATGTTTCTCCTCGTTGCCCACATCATTCGAAGAAATGAACTCTCTAGAGCCAAGCCTTTAGGAATCTTGTTATCTTTTATGGATATAATCTCCTTAGGATTAAAAGGTTCATTTTGAATAAAATCACAATTTATATCATCGTTAGGGAAGACCTGCAAAGATTCTATATTGTCGAGGATATGCGGATGATATAGGGATTGGAAGGTACAATCAATTTTGTGTGGTAGAAGTTGCCGATTAGGAGAGGCTACAAAAAATGCTAACCGATCAGCCATTGAGTTTAACTCCCTCTTAACATGAGTGATGTTGAAAGATAAAAGGTTTGAGATAAGTGCCCAAACAGTTTGGGTGTATCATTTCATCAACTTGTTTCTAGGAGAATAAATTTTACGCACAAGATTCACAACAAGCTCGGAATCCCCAAAAACTGAAAGGTGACCACAACCAATATTATAAACGTTTTCAATGCCTAATAACAAAGCTTGAAATTCAGTGACATTGTTAGCGCAAGAGAACTCCAACCGGTAAGAAAAGTTATGGATTTTTCCTACAAGAGAAATCAAGATAATGCCAGCTCTGTTACCTTCATTAGAGCATGAACCATCAAAGTGCATGAGCCACATGCCATCATCTAGATCAATTTGTTCCATGGGAATGTTATCCTCCTTAGCAAAGATGGAATACACTCCTAGGTCCTCTTCGATATAGTTTACGTTAGGTTGTGGGACACTCTCTATGTAAGGTGATATCCTTCCTTCTCTAAGGACTATAATGTTTTTTTCATTTCGAGGAATGGATAAATGTGTTCCGTCGAGTGAGAGGTATCCACCTATTGAGGCTTGCCAATATATTCCTAATATTGTTGAGTAATTGTTTACTGACATATAAATTACCTAAATATTGAGGGTTGTTCTTATTTCAGGATGAGCGCACAAAACTAAGATCACATATTTAATCTCACCTATGGTCATTTGTTGTAGACTATTATAGGAGATCATGCTTCTAGAAATTTCATTTGTACAAGACAAGCCTAGCTCTTCCATAATAATATTTGACATCACACATGGGCCCAAACCTCCATCAATGAGGCAACAATGGGCAATCTTATCCATAATCTTCACAGAAATATAAAAAGAGGGATTTTTTACAAGGTATCTAAAGTTATGTACACCTACTTTATTTACAGAAGAATCCTCTTCATTTACCTCTTCGGAAAGATTGGCTACAACATAATTTTTTCCTTCCATGAATTGTCTTATATGCATCTGTTGTTCAGAGAAGACAACCATGTCTAGAAGGGTTGCATCTACTTTGATATTGGCCAACTGAGTCAATATATTGTATTTGGAAGAGGGGAGAGGGGGAGTGATTCCTTGACTCTCAGGAACCTTAGGAACCTGGAGAGTAGTAGCGGTTGAGGATGATCTCGGGCTAGAAGAACTACAGGGAGGATAAAATTTTCCCTTAGGAGCATAAGATTTGTTCCTAGTATTGATGACCATGACATATTCTATCTCTGCAAAATCTAGGACAACGATGGTAGCTTATGGTCTTTTACCAAATATATTATCTTTGGCAGTCTTCTTTACCTCACATGTGGTTTCTTTGTGGTGTTCCTTGCAAAAGTTACACCAACTCCGAGCCAAGATAGCTTTAGGCTAAAAAATATTTTCAACCAGACTCCTAAAGGTGGGTGCAGAAGAGGATGAAGCTCCAGGGGTGAGAGGGGGATACAATTACCTTCCGCTCATATGCTATCATACAATTGTTCATGTCTTGTACTAGTTGTAAGAGGGTAGATATGTCTATTTGTTTAACTGATTATTCCTAGGGAACACCAGTTATTTCAAGTTGTTCTTTATATTTTGAGCAAGTATGCAGAGTGGAAGAAATATTATCAATGGATTTTTCCTCAAGTTTATGAAGGTAGGGGGAAGGCAATGCATTGTAGTAATTCATAAAAGAATATTGGTTATGAGGTCAAATTAGTTCAGGGATTTGATTATATAACTTGGTGAAACACATGTTGAAAGACTTGATAGTCTCACCATCCTTATAGGTGACGTTATTGTATTTCGTTAACTTCTCGGCTGGGATTTTAGATTTCCCATAAGTGGATCAGAACCAATATATTAAATCCTCCAAGGTAGACATAATATTTGGAGGAATATCAAAGAAGTCGTCTACAGACTTTCCTTCCAAGGAATTGAGGAATAAGCACATGAAAGTATCATTGGCGTTGGACCCTATGTTATGAAAAGCATTAGAAAATGCCACCATGTGTTCATTTGTACTGACAGTGTTATTTCCTAGAAATCTAGGAAGGTGATCTTTAAACTTTGGAAGTGGACGAGTAGCAAGTGCTAGGTTAAGAGGACGGGACACATGCCACGGTATGGTTGTGGCATCTTCTTCTAACTGAAAAAAACCATACTTTTTAATGCCTTTAGTGGGATTTGTGGTAGATTGGACAGGGATATGGTGGCTATATAAGCTACCAATCACTGATGAAGATGAAGACTGAGAACATGTAGCACTTCCGGTGCCACCATATCCACCAATAGATGCCATCTTGTGGATGATAGATGAGGGAAAGAAAGATAAACTAGATGAATCAGATAAAGTTCTCCTTAGAGGACTTTGTTGGGAAGATGACACAATGTTCATCCTTCCTATTTCAGAAATAGGATTGATTTCAGGTGACAAGCCTCTTCTTCTTCTAGAAGCACGTGAATCCAAGGACATGAAATAAAGGCCAAAAATGAAAAAACAAAAAGGTTACTGCTGATTTCTAGCCTGTCTACGTCTAGGTTCCAATCGTTCTTGAGCACTAATATCTCATTCAATTGTTTCCCAAGAATGGTTAAGCTCAACACGAGTATTGGTAGTGTCTAGAATGGTATTAAACATATTCAAAGCAATGTTGGTCTGGTCTTGAAGACCAGGCTCAATATTGGGCTGCCTTGCAACATGCACAATCATTAAGAAATAAAACAACCAAAGAATCAATATAAAAAAAAATAGATGTATCGATGAAAATCGAGTATAAAAAATTAATCAAAGAGATATCGAAGATCTCCCTAGTATGGTCGCCAAATAAATGTTGAGGAAAATATATGAAATGATTTTACTCAATCATTTTCATATTTTGCTTGGCTAAAGAAAAATAGATGGGAATCTCACCCTATTTTTATAGCCAACAAAAGATAACATCCTAACTCACTATTAATTACAAGTGCTTAGGCTAGTCTTTTATCAATAAAAAGATTGTTGGAAATTTACTCTTTATCCAATTTTCAGATTATAACAACTGCTTAAATAAATGTAAAGATATAAGTAAAGACACCAAGATGATAATCAAGATAGATGAGACATAAAGAAATCCATTTATTTCATTCCAATTCACTAAAGCGTCATTTTTACAAAATTGCATGCATAAATTTAGGACCAAACTCAAACTCATACATCCTCGATGGAACATACAAAAGGACCTCCGACAGAAAATAAAAAAAAATGAACTCTAAAAGCTGGATCATCTTGCCATAGATTGATGCCCACTTGACTATGCACAATAGCCTTTTTCATTCATAAAAACTAATTCACAAACAGACAAGTCTACACAGACTATCAAAGATAGATCAACACCTCTAAAAAACAAGTGTTTGAATGATGTAATTCAACCTTGAATCTTGTTGTCTACAATACGACCCTACTATCATATAAAGAATTAGGCTTGGGATAAATTAAGGAATGAATGAAAACTGAACTATCTCGGCATAAAATCAAAGAGAAAACCTTAGTATGCTTCTCCTTCTATCCTCCTCTTGTTCTTCCCTTTCCATTTTCCTTTAAACAATTAGAATTGGTTGAATTAGTTGAACCAATTCATTAGTTGAACCAATTCATTAGTTAAGTTAATTAAAAGACTCAACCAACTTTTAGTTAGGGGGGAAATAATAATCATAATAAGGGTTATAATTAAATAATAACTAGTAGGTGGGACCCCTTGTGAATCCCTTTAGTTCTTAACAATCATAACATACTAGTCAATTAAGTAAAACACACCTCCTTGTGACTCCCATCGTCATATTAACATTTGAAAATTTATCTGAATAGTGTTTGCAATTTTTTCCAAAATATATTACCAAGATATCCAAAAGCATGCCATACGAAAATCTGAAGTCAACTGTCATCAACAAAAAAAAATTAAAATCCATATTTTCTGGTTTGTGAGGCAATCTTTCCCTTGTTCATTTTATCATCCTTTAGTCCTTCTGAACCTGCCTTAGGTTGTGTGGAATATTTAAGCCTCGTCTTGTTTATCATATGAGAACAATCATCCTTCCAATGCAAGTGGGAGGACACGGATTTACCAGAATTATCTGAAGAGGTGGAAGGGGCAGTATCAGCCGTCTCTTTGAAAGAGGTGTAGTATGCCTCTTTTTTCACCCTTTTATTTGAATATCTCATCCCTGTATGTGTGATTGATTAGAAAATAATCTTTTAAATAACCATACATGATAACTCTTTAAAAATATGAAATAGATTTTGGCTCAACAATATATCAGACTCATGCAATCCAATCCATACAAATTGTTTAAATGTTTGTCAATGAGCAGGGGATGAACAAAGGGTCATGGGATATGTGAGGGGTTTGTAATGAGAGAAACATGATAAAATGAGGGATAAAAGAACACGGTTACTTATCAAAGACAACAAACAATCAATTGTAATGAAAACCAAGAAAAATCACTATGATCCAACCAAGAACTATGACTTTCAACTTCTTTAATACATAATTATTCTTGACTATAATCAGTTTTAGAAAAGGGAGTGAAAAATGAATGTGGGAAGGCGATGGGGTTGTAATTAGTGAAAAGAGAAAAGAATGGTGGGGGAAAGAGAGCGGGTATTGTTTATAAAATTAATTAAGTAATCCATAAAACCATTATGTTAAAGGAAATACACCCACCAAATAACCAATGTGACTCCAAACAAAAACAACTGTTGTCCATAAGTTAAACAACTCTGTGCATTAACTTGCTCACTGTTCATAATCAAATATTTAACACAATCATCAAACAAAAAAACATGCATTCCACAATAGTTTGTAGACGAGCTCTGTCCATTTAATATTTTAAAACAATTCCCAAATGCATAAACCGTTACTTATTGCCACTATGTTCAACATCAAAATCAACTACTGCTCACGATTTAATTCAATCATCAAATAAAACTCAAAGGCCACGCTTGATTCTGTCTTTTAATTCATTTAACAATCAGATTGCAATAATGTCACAACATATGTTTCTATCACTATTAAAACACATGACATTCATTAAACATACACAGTGGACAGTCAACCCAAAATCCACATTTAAAATTCAAAGATCTTGTCTTGCCATTGAAACACCCAAACAACGACAACCACTTCAATTCACGCTATGTTACGGAATACACAACCATTTGAAAAAACAAAAGTGTAATTGTGTGAGTGTACATGTCCAATTTTATTTGACTTTAAACATTCAAAAGTTGGGCTATTCATCCAGTACAATGAGGCAACAACACTATACCCGATCTCATAACATAATAATCAATCTGCAACATAACCATGTTTAAAAATCTGTGACTGTCTCTGAGGGTGCAACAATAATATCCATATCATACACAGTAGATGTTCATACCAAAAAAACATTGATCGCAATATTCCCATGGAAATTAAACACTCAATCATAATAATCAGCAACACGACCCAACATGCTACAAGAACGCCACGCATACCCATGCATCGACATGAAGCGATGTTGTGACTTACTCAATAAAAAAAACAGAGTTGGGTTATTAATTTGTGAAACATATGGACAATGACTGTATATCTGAATTATCCAATAACCATGCTAAGCTTATCCATCCAATTATAATAATAATGCAGTAGCTAGATACCAAAATCAACACCATTGTCGTGCAATCAACAATGCGAGCCGGTAATCAATTATGTCGACAATACACACCTATCCATAACAACCAATAGTAAACCCGATAAGCCACAATAGTCTTCATTATCAGCCCTTGGACTTGAGGAGTCAAGGGTTTTCTCTGTGGACCAACACAGGGAGGGCTAGAGTCGACTCCTCTCAATGGTGAAAACTTCTGAGACCAATGGTACACAAACAAAGAACCACAATTCACTGTGTGGATAGGGTGATAAAACCCATGACAGAAGAGGCTATGGACAGAAGAGAAAGGCCCTATTTTGGCCTCGTAATGATACTTATCACACGCAGGGTATAACCCTCGTGGCTTCTCCAGCCAACCAACTACAACGTTGAGGCGAAAACAGGGCCGAGAGGAAGCAATATAACCCCCTGTGCGACCATTAGTATCAAAACAACCCAATGCCCAAGTGAACAATACGCAGTGACACAAGGCGATTCCAACCCATTAAACCCCATAAAATCCAAATACTGGGTATGATAATACGAAAGCATGAAGATAGCGAACCACTAAGACCAAACGAAACCCTCCAACTAAACTAGCAAGGATGACAGAGAGCCTTTATGGATACTAACACTCAGGACGACCAATAACACTTTGACTTCAAAAAATTATTGTAGAGAAAACCATCAACACTTCACTCCAAAAAAAAACACCATTTCACATAGTTTCCATACTCAAGGAAATAAAAACCCAATACATCCGAGCCAATATCCATTTCATAACCAGAGCGGACTCGTGAATGGAAAAAAAAAAGACATACCTTTAATCAACACACCTTTAATCAACACACCTTAAAATGCGAGTTGGCCGAGCGATTCCCTTTTGCTTGAAAGTTGGAGCCTAACCACATAAAAACCCAATTGAACAATAGCCCGACGAGGGAGACGACCAACAGAAGTAGTAGGGGTGACATACAGTAAATGCACGTCACCTCCACACTCAATTTCATTTAATTTCTTAGTACGCACTAGCCTCTTATCCAAAAAATCATCCAATTTGCACCATGCATCGAAACCAACAACCCTTAATTTCCAAGAGCGGCACCTCGATCACATATTACCATTTCCAACTATACAGTAATGCATGTCAACCATGATTCTATATAAATTCAATAAATCACATGGATATCATATGTTAGCTATGATTTACCACGATCCTTTTAATGCATATAGTGTAGCATGTTAGAATAGAATATTTGTTCCCTTTGCATTTTTGTTCACATTGCTTAACCTCCTTTTAATTTTCTTTTATTTGTTGTTGCTAACATATATCTGTTGCAGGTGTCACAAGTAATAGATCCAAGAATAGACAACAATGGTAACCATGAATAACATAGGTTGTTGTAACATAAAACTTGAGCCTGGACCATCAAAAGAAACATGTATAATACGCCTGATCCATCATCCAATAAAAACAAGATGTCATCAACCATGTAAGCAGTGTTGAACAGTAGCATAACATCAAATAAGAACCAAACCTGATATCCAATCTACAAGGGGGTCCCACCTACTAGTATTATTTAGCTTTATAATAATAGGCTTTAGCAACACTTTGCAGGAAAAAACTTCGTTGTGATTTTAATCGTCAACAAACTAGCGACTCCATAGGAAAATTTGTTTTCAACATATTTAGAACTCAGAACTCATGTTTTTGTAGACCAAGAATAGTAAAATTAGAATATATAAGAAGAATAATTACGCAAGAGGGGGAAGTGAGCGGATTTAATGGAAAAATGACCGGCAATTTGGGAATAACTCATGAAAAATGTTAACTATGAGGGGGTTTATCCCTGAATGCATAATCATTCAACCAGAATCAAATCTTATTTAAAGGAGAAAAATTAATGGATCTTCTCTTTTATTTCTCAAATGGATTAAGAAATGGAAAGAAGAAGCGAGAGATAACCAATCTCTTTATAAGACAGTAGTGAAAGTAGATAACAAATTCAAGTGTGTCTTCAGGGGAGACATCATAACAGCCGTGTAATATTGATTGTTATTGACTAACAATATCTTATAGGAGTGTCACTATGGAATAACTGATCCAACATCTTATTCTCCACTGAAACTAAAAAATATGACAAAATACAAAAAATAACAGAATAAAATTGCAGAAACTTAAAATAGAAGAAATAAAGTGATAGAAAAGTAAAAGCAGTAGGAAATGGTTAAAACAGAAAACCGAAATCAACTACTATAAGAAGAAAAGAAAAGAAAAAAACGAAAATTGAAAACATAGCTAGATTACTAAAATACATAAAATCCAAACAGCGTTAGAGCTTTTCAAGTTGGTTCCACGTAATGCTTTAAGTGAGAACCGTTAATGTTGTAGGAAAACAATCACTCTTGTAAATATTTTAGAATGTAAGAATTTGTACCTAAGACAAAAGTGATCTTGAAAGGACCCATCCATAATTTCTAAAATTTTGAATGTCTTCCCCTATCAGCGTGAGCCGAATCCCATAGAAAAACTTTTTCATTGAACTTAAACTTGACAGTCTTGACACTCTTGTTGAAATACTTCTTAACAATTTGTTGTCTCTTTTTAATATTATCCAAAGAAAACATCCTTTGTTCTTCCAAATCTAGTAGTGCATTTATCCTTTGTGAAACATCTGAAGAATTTAATTCTTTGATCTGTAGCATCAACCTTAAGGAATAAAGTTCCATCTTAGTTGGAAAGAGGGCTTCTTGACCATAAACAAGCTGAAAAGGAGTACAACCATTGCTTACCTTGGCAGTAGTTTGATCTTCCCAGAGGGAGTAAGTGAGGAGAGTGTGCCACTGACGAGGCTTATCTTCGACGACCCTTTTGATGATTCTTACCAGATTGTTGTTGGTAGACTTGTCCTTCCCATTTCCTTGGGGGTAATAAGATGATGAGGTGAAATGTTTAACCCCCAACTTGGCTAGAAATTGAGTCAACTTAGCAGAAATGAAAGCGAGGCCATTGTCTGTAATAATATCTAATGGAAGACCAAATATGGAAAAAATATTATTTTCAAGGAAAGAAATTACCTGATCGTCTGTGGAATTCTTAAGTGGGACAACTTCAGCCCATTTTGTAAAATAGTCTGTGGTTTTGAAAATAAAAACGTGTCCAACTGAAGAAGGGGGATTAATAAGACCAATAAAATCAAATCCCCACTTTGAAAAATAAAAGTCTGGTAGGACAGGTTGTAATGGCATGGTTGAAAGGTGTTCTTTCCCAGCAAATTTTTGGCACTTGTCACAAGATCTCGAAAAAACATAAGAGTCACGAAATATTGAAGGCCAATAGTATCCTTCTCTAATAATCTTGAAAGTGGTGGTTTTTGTAGAGAAATGACCTCCTACATGAATCACATAACTTGAAGAACCATGAGCTTCTTGCAACAACTTTTGTGCATGTTCATTTTCTACACAGCGAAGCAGCACACAATCAATAGATCTTCGAAATAATAAGTCTCCTATAATGACATATCTTGGAGATTCAAGATGGATTCTTATCCTTTGATGAGTGTCTAAGTTGCCTAGACATATTTGATTCTGTAAATAATAAACCAAATTCTTGTACCGAGGATGTTCAGACACATGGAGGATTTGATCGACAATGTAAAAGAGAGATGAAAGGGAGCTATCTTCTTCATCAATTTCTTCACCATTCTCAGCATGTTGAGCCAAGTGAAGGGCTAGGTCACATCCCTTGATAGTGGTATAAATCACGATATTTAAATCATGCTCCTAGATCTTGGAAATCCAATGTGCAAGATTTCCTGAGAGATAAGTCCGTGAGAGAAAAAACTTGACAGCAGGTAGAGGGACCTTTACCAATGTATGCTTACCTAAGATGTAGTGGAGAAAATTTTCAACAGCCTTAACAAGAGTGAAAGCTTGTTTCTCAATAAAAGAATATTTAAATTCATCATCAGAAAAACTTTGACACATGTAAGCCACTGGTTTTTCATTTCCTTGGTCATCATTTTGCATAAGGACAATAGAAACTGCCTCCTCGGTGGCATTAGTATATATCATGAATTCCTTCTCAAAATACGGATTCACCAAAACCGATGTGGAACCGATTTCTTTCTTAATCCCTTCAAAATCATTTTCGACATCATTTGTCCAAGAAAAAGAATGATCTTGCTTAGGTAGATTATGAATTGTCTTGACCATCACCGCAAAATCTAGAACAAACCTACGGACGAAGTTAATAACCACCATAAAATCTTGAACTTATTTCTTGGAAGTGGGAGTAGGAAGATTAAGGATAGCAACAATCCTTTTAGGATCAATGCTTATTCCTGAATTGGAGACGATGTGTCCAAGGAGATTTCCCTCAGTAACACCAAAAATGGACTTGGAAGGATTTAGAGAAATGCCAAATTTCCTACATTGCATGAGAACTTTTCTCAGATGACCAAAATGATCTGATCGTATTTTAGAGTATATTTTTAATTCATGAAGGTAGATTTGAATGATCTTACCGATCAAATCGTCAAAATATAATTGCATATCTCTTTAAAAGGTGGCACCTACAATAGATAATCCAAAAGGCATACATTCATAAGAAAAGGTACCCCAACGAGTAATAAAGGTGGTTTTATATTTATCTTCCCTTTTTACCTTGATTTGATTGTAACCAGAAAACCCCTCTAGTAAGGACATCATTTGTGACCCTGCAACTTGCTGCAAAATCATTTCCATGTTAGGGAGAGGGAAGTGGTCTTTTAAACTAGCTCGATTTAATGCGTGAAAATAAATGCACAATCTAATCTGGCTAGTTTTTTTCTGAACAGGAACCAGATTTGAAACCCATTTAGAATACTTGACCGAAAAGATGATTCTAGCCTTCAATAGTTTTTCCAACTCCTTTCGAATAGTTGCTTCTAGCGCAGGGTTGATAGGTCTTTGTTTTTTCCTGACTGGTTTTATGCCTTCTTGAATGGGGATGGCATGTTGTATAATACCAGGATCAAAACCACAAATATCCTCATAAGACCAAGCAAAAACATCTTGAAATTCACCAAGCAACTTGGCAAACTTCACTCTCTCTTCATATGAACATTTGGCACCTATTTTAACATTTATTTGAGTCTCAGGTGTCCCAATGTTCAAGGAGATGGTTTCACCCACCTTCCTTCTCGAATCTTCTTCTTTTTGTTTCTCCTTATTTCCTACATCACTCGAAGAAAATAAACTCTCTACAGGAGTCAAGCCTTTAGGAATCTTTTTATCTTCTATGGATATAATCTCCTTAGGCTTAAAAGGTTCATTTTGAATAAAATAACAAATGCTCTCATTGTTAGGGAATACCTTCCAAGATTCTATATTGTCAGGGATATGCGAACGATATAGGGATTGGAAGGTACAATCAAGTTTGTGTGGCAGAAGTTGCCTATTAGGGGAGCTGCAAAAACTTCTAACCGATTAGCCATTGAGTTTAAATCCCTCTTAACATGAGTGATACTGAAAGATAAAAGGTTCGATATAAGCACCCAAACATTTTGGGCGTATTGTTTCATCAACTTGATGCTAGAAGAGTAAATTTTATGCAAAAGATTCACAACAAGTTCGGAATCCCCAAAAATTGAAAGGTGACCACAACCAAGATTATAAGTGTTTTCAATGCCTATTAACAAAGCTTTGAATTCAGTGAGATTGTTAGTGCAAGCGAACTCCAACCAGTAAGAAAAGTTGTGGATTTTTCCTACATGAGAAATCAAGATAATGTCAACTCCGTTACCTTCATTAGAGCATGAACCATCAAAGTGTATGTGCCACATGCCATCATCTAGATCGATTTGTTCCATGGGAATGTTATCCTCCTCAAAAAAGATGGAATACACTCCTAGTTCCTCTTCGATATAGTTTACGTTAGGCTATGGGACACTCTCTATGTAATGTGATATCCTTCCTTCTCCAAGGATTATAATGTTTTTTTCGTTCCGAGGAATGGATAAATGTGTTTCGTCGAGTGAGAGGTATCCACCCATTGAGGCTTTCCAATATCTTCCTAAGATGATTGAGTAATTTCTTACTGGCATATCAATTACTTGAATATTGAGGGTTGTCCTTATTTCAGGATGAACGCACAAAACTAAGGTCATATCTTCAATATCACTTCTGGTCGTTTGTTGTAGACTATTATAGGAGAGCATGCTTCTGGCATTTTCATTTGTACAAGACAAGCCTAGCTCTTCCATAATAATCTTCGATATCACACTTGGGCTTGAACCTTCATCAATGAGGAAACAATGGGAAATCTTATCCATAATATTCACAGAAATATAAAAAGGGGGACTTTTTATAGGGTATATAAAGTTATGTACACCTACTTTATTTATAGAAGAATCCTCTTCGTTTACCTCTTCGTAAATATTGGATACAATAGAAGATTTTCCTTCCATGAATTTTTTTAGATGCATCTGTTGTTCAGGGAAAACAACCATGTCTATAAGGGTTGCATTAATCTAGGTGGATATCGATGGCCACCCACCTTTTTCGACTGGCTCAAAATAGTTTTCTGGCAATTTTGGCAATTTACTATTTTTAGCAGTTTTTAACTTCCGGGGCCATTTTGAGGGACCAAATGAAGGTTTTTCGAGATAAAGGTTCTAAATGATAGCCAAAGGCATGATTTATCCCCCAAAATGAATCTCCTCGATGATACCTTTCCAACGATCTATCACACGCCTAAAACGAAGATCATATGCAAAAGTTACGACCCCGGGAAGTTGATGTACTCACTTACCCAAACAGGGCCCACATGAATTTTGGGGCTTCATCTCCTAGGGTTAGGTTTTTTGATGTCTAGGTTTTTTGGCATTCCTTCTTATTGTAAAAATTCCTTCAGAGCCTCATTGTAATCATCTTATTTTGAATGCGAATAGCCGTCACATCTCTTCTTAGAGATAAGATGCCACCATTATAGAGAGTCTTTCGCTCTGTATTTTTACAGTCTTTGTACATTTATTTCATTAATAGAAATTGTGTATTAATGTATATATGTGTTTATGGTTGCATCTCTGATACATTTCTGTTATATTATTGAATATCTGTGATATCTTTGTGCATTTCTTTATTATATCTCCCATCTCATTTCGTGCCGAAAATAATCTGGATCAGTGGTATCAGAGTAGGTTGTTCTTAATCATTTTTTTTTTCAGTGCATGTCCCCGACAAGGTCTGAGTATAGAAAGTTGGGTATTGAGATTGTCTCTCTTGAAGATAGTTGCTCTCGCACACCCAAGAAACCCTCAATGGTAGAAGAAAAGAAAAACGACGGAGCAGACGATCCTATCAATCTGTTGCTTGAGCAAGCTCTCACGCGACAGAGAGACGAAATGATGGAGAATTTTTCCCACATCCGTCAATGCCTGGTGATAGCATCAGGTGTATCTTCATCAAGCGGCCACTTTGGAGGCACCTCACCTTTCAGGGTACAAGTTAATTTTGATATTCTTGTATTTGAAGGACAAATAGATGCAGAAGGCCTAGAAAAATGGTTAACTCTGCTAGAAGGTTATTTCTCTATTCACAACTTTTTCGACAAAGAAAAGATCACCTTTGCACTCATTAAAGCTCTCCCTCATGTCAAACATTGGTGGGAAACTTACTGGGAGAAAAGTTCCATAGAGGAGTCTGGAATATATGGGGTCGATCCCACTTGGGATTTTTTTGTGGATGTGGTAAAAGAACAGTATTACCCTATTGGCAACTATGAGATGGACCGCACTACGGAAAGAGAGGGGCCAAGTAGTTCCAGATTTCACCAATACCTTCCATACCTTGTGCACCAAGCTGGGTATCAAAGACTCCGAGCAACATTTGGTTCTGAAATACCGTGGGGCTCTACACAGATACATCCATACTGAAATGGATTTTCTGAGCATCTCATCACTCGGTGTTTCTTATCGATATGCTGTTAAAATTGAGCATAAATTTAAGCACCAGAACAAACGAGAGTTCGGGTCTGCAAATACGCAACAACCAAAGTATGAAAAATACGACCCTAACAAATAGTTTCACAAAAACAAGTCCAAGACACAGGAAAAGAAGGGTCACGGGAAGACAAATAAGGAGACCGAAAAATGGTGCGATTTCCACAAAATCTCTTGGCACAACAATGATGAATGTCACTCAAAACAGTCATTGGTGGCCGATATCAAAGACAAGGAGCCGAGCCCTGATTCAGAATCTGATTATGAAAATATTGGTAAAGGACAGATCATTGACATAGACCCCACTACTATTGTCGCGACCGCAACAATTCAACCTGAAGAACCAATAGATCCTGAAGAGGGGGAGCACCTTTTTCATTGACAGATGTGGGTGAAGGGGAAACCTCTACATTTTATTGTTGATAGCGGAAGCCAAAAGAACCTCATCTTAGCAGAGGTCGTCAAATAGTTGGGATTGTCAACAACACCACACCCACAACCATACAACATCGGGTGGCTTTGCCAAGGATGAGATCTTCATGTCATCCAGTCGTGTATATTGTCATACGATATCCAGCCCTTCAAGAATGAGGTATTATGTGACGTTGCCCCACTGGATGTCTGTGATGTTCTCTTGGGCCAACCATATATGTGGAAGCACCATGTTGTTTATGAGTCTCGACCCTGTAGTGTCATTGTTACTTTGGGGGGTCATCTCTATAGAATACCAGAGGTAGTTCTGACTAATGTTCCACCAAAAAAGTGTCGCAAGGTAGTATCTCATACTGTAAAATTTAGCTTCTTCACAATTTGTTCAAAAGGGGAACAGAAGGACATTGGAACCACTACAACCTCGCCCCAAACACCTTCTATCCAACAGAAGCAGGTCGACAAGGTTGTAGAAAAGCACAAATATTCCTTCTACACACTGTCCTCTCATGTATCCTGACTTGTTGAACAGCCTCAACCTCAACAGGTTCGTGACAGACTTCCACAAACTGAGTAGCGCGACGTCTCCAGCAAGGCAAGCAGCTCACCAAGATGTAGATTTAGAAAATGCTTTTCCCTCTCCCCTGGGAAATCAACGCAATGGATACCATTGATTCATAATGAGGGAGGATTGATCCAGGTGGATATCAGTGGCCACCCACCTTCTCCGACTAGCTTAAAATATTTTTCTAGTAATTTTGGCAATTTACTATTTTTAGCAGTTTTTAACTTCCGGGGCCATTTTGAGGGCCCAAATGAAGGTTTTTAGAGATCAAGGTTCTCAATAATAGTTGAAGTAATAATTGATCCCTCAAAATAAATCTCCTTAACTATACCTTTCCAATGATCTATCACACGCCTAAAACAGAGATCGTATCCAAAAGTTATGACCCCGGGAAGTTGATGTACTCACTTACCCAAACGGGGCCCACATGACTTTTGGCGCTTCATCTCCTAGGGTTAGATTTTTGGATGTCTAGGGTTTTTTGCATTCCTTCTTATTGTAAAAATGCCTTTAGAGCCTCATTGTAATCATCTTCTTGCGAATTCGAGTAGCCGTCACATCTCTTCTTAGAGATAAGCTGCCACCATTCTAGCGAGTCTTTCACTCTGTATTTTTACAATCTTTGTACTTTCTTTCATTAATAGAAATTATGTATTACTGTATATCTATTTTTATGGTTGCATATATGATACATTTATGTTATATTATTGAATATCTGTGATATCTCTGTGCATTTCTTTATTATATCTCCGATCTCATTTCGTGCCAAAAATAATCTGGATCATGCATTTGCTTTGGTATTGGACAACTGATTCAAGATATTGTATTTGCAAGAGGGGAGAGGGGGAGTGATTCCTTGACTCTCAGGAACCTTAGGAACTTGGAGAGTAGCATCGGTTGAGGATGATATCAGGCTAGAAGAACTATGGGGAGGATCAAATTTTCCCTTGGGAGCATAAGCATTGTTCCTAGTATTGATGACCATGACATCTTCTAGCTCTACAAAATCTAGGACATTGATGGTAGCTTCTGGTCTTTTACCAAAGAACTTATCTCTGGCACTCTTCTTTACCTCACATGTGGTTTCTTCATGGTTTTCCTCGCAAAAGTTACACCAACTCCAAGGCAAGATAGCTTTACGCTAAAAATTATTTTCAACCAAACTCCTAAAGGGGGGTGCAAAAGAGGATGAAACTCTAGGGGTGAGGGGAGAGACAATTCCCTTCCTCTCATACACTATTGTTATTGGATAAATTGGTAGGTGTGGACATTAACTGATCTCCCTAGATCCATCTAGATCTAGAACAAAACACACCAGACCATGACACTTTCCTTAAGTTTTAGATATTGAATTTACTAACTAAAGAGAGATAGGTGACATATCATTTAAACGTCGCTTCCTCTCACCATCAACATCCTAGCTCCTTTCCAATGCTCATACAATGGTGAACCTACAAAAGAATGCAACCAACCAAAGTGATAGTAATAGAATAAACTCAATATAAACCTATGTATGTGATCAAGGAATCATACAATAAAACACAACAAGATTTATAGGAAAGAATCATATTACTGTATCATATTAAATGTGAAAGAGAGATTACAACCATGGCCTTGATGTCATAAGGTCCCTTCCAAATGTCCTTCATTCCCCACATACTTCCAGTCCAAGAATTATGAGAGCATAGATCTGATAATATTCACAATCTATCTTGACAAAATGGCTCATCTAGCCAAGCTAACAATCTCCAAAGCTCAATCCAATCCAAGATAATCTCATCCAAGCCCACCTTCTCCATGAGAACTCCTCTCCTTTAATAAGTCGAAGAGGATAAGCAGAGGATCTTAGGATGATCCCACCAAATCATGAAATCAAGTAAGATCCAAACCATTTAGATGCCACCTCACCATGGAAGTTTCTACTTCTAGAAGTATCAAGAAGATGCTCATTTTCCCCACGTATGAGCATTCTCACACCCTACTTATAGAGGAACTTGTGAACTTCTCACAACCCAGCTATGGTGCAACCTACGAGAATTGGGCATTCTCACACCCTAGCTATAGTGAAGCATGCGAAAATCCTCTTTAATAGGGTTTTTACAAAGGCAAATGAAACTTCTTTTCTCAGGAAAAGTTCTTCTCCCTTCTTTCTTCAGGAACTCAGGCCACTGACCCCTATGAAGACTATAGATAGGTTTACATCATTAAAAATCATAGGGATGATGAAAATAATGTGTAACAAAGATCCCCCCAAAGTATGAAGTTAGAAAAGAGTGATAGCTGAAATACTTTGTTGAGTGTGTGTAGGGAACAAGGAACAGTTGGTCGGAAACCTGCCAACAAACAAGAAAATACAGTACAATAATATATCATCTCTAAGGTAGGCATTCCCATACTCAGAATACAAATGACTCAAAGCATAAATTCTGACATGCGAAGATCCATGTCAAGTAAGACAGGTCATGGCCACCAAACATACACTGTGGATCCATCCCGATATGACTCAAATATGAACATAGCCACCAAAAATACACTGTGGATCTATGTGTTAAAGACTCAAATTTGAACATAGCCACCAGACATACAATGTGGATCTATGCAAAAATACAAATTGAATATACTCCAACGCAACCTGAATCTATTATAAAAGATCTAGGGTCTTCATCTCCACCACTCTATAGTACGAATCTAACCATGTGAATACATGTGTCGAAGTTGAACATGGTAGAAACCACTTGATTATCAGTCATTAGTGTATACCGTTAACAAGTGTAATGGAAATCACCATTAATGTCAATGACTCACAAGGTACTCTAGTACAATCCAACGAATGTGAGTTAATGAGCTGAAGTCAAACACTAGACGGAATCTCCCAATCAGGGGTCAATAATGAAAACCCATTGTCGAAAGCGAGGAAAACTACCATTGAGGTATGCAAGTTCCAAGGTACTAATTGGTTTCTAAGTCTAATTCCTGGATAATGAGTTGAAGTCGATAGGAAATGAATCGTCACAGGAGGGCCTTAATGTATCCCACATCAATGACACGAAACAAGTAACAAGATTTGATGTAGATCAGAGTAACAAGTGATTCAAGACTGACTCAAGGATGGCCGATGTAATAGAAGGCTTAAAGACTACAAAAATGGTTGATGCAATATAAGGCTTTCCGGGTTGAAATTCATTTTGAACATATTGGCGACACGACAATTGTCTTGGAAACACTAACTCAACAACAGGGATCATAGACCAATTTGTAATCTTATAAAGGAGTATTATCAAGAGACGAGTGGGTTTTCCAAACTAGACACAAAGAGATTGAAAGGGTGCCATGTTCAAAGGTGACTCTTCCATGGAATATAGGTTTAGACACATTTCTTTCCCAATTTTTCACCCCATCATTTCTAGCGAGTACCTCTTTATTTTTACGCAAGCGTGAGGAGGATAACATATGCTTGTCAATTTAATCTCATCCTTCGGACAAGTCCCTCGGAGTATGTTTAATGAAACCTAAGAAGGAGTGGTTCGGTCCCATATGGGCCTTTTTATGTTTGTTTAACGAGTCCAAAGATAGAAAACTCGTGGGTTTTCATGTTTAGAGAGTTTAAAAAACACTTAAAGAAAACTCTCTCAGTTCCTTTTTCGTAAAGTAGTCTGATGAGACTGAAAAAGAGATAAACTATCGCTGAACATATATTTTCTTCAAATAATTTAATGAGCATGAAAAGAACAAGGTCGCTCGACAATCTTTTCATGTTTAGAGAGTCTAAAAAGAGCTTAAAATAGACTCCAGGAGGTTTATTTTTCATATAACCTTTACGAGTCCAAAAAAGTGATAAAAGTATACTCGGTTACATTCTCATTGATTTACAAGCACGAGAAAGAACAAAGACTAATCTCGGTAACTTATTCTCATGTATTTACGAGAATGAGAAAGAACAAAGACTAACCTCAGGATTGTTTTCATATTTACGCAAGCTTTAAAACAAAACAAAACTATGCTTAGACCTAGTTTCATTTTTACACAAGCTTGAACCAGAGGAAACTATGCTTGAGGTAGGTGGTTTCATTTTTACACAAGCTTGAACCATAGAAAACTGTGCTTGCGAATTCCCAATGCATGGTCGGTACTTAGCCCGCAGCTTAAGAAACTAGTGGCTCTACTTCAGCATGAAGTCCAGAGGTTGAAAGTATTGCCCCCCAAGCTTCATTTCATCCAACTGCAAAGGAGAATGAAATGATGCTTCAAATACTAGATGAAGGACTTGACTCAAATAGAGAGGGGGAATAATCTGTTTCGTTTTTAAATGAGATTGACACAGGAAAAGAACTATTCTCGTGACTCTAGGTATAATCCCAAGACCACTGTTTCATTTTTAACGAGCTTGACACAGAAACAGGAACTATGCTCGTAACCTATGTTTCATTTTTTTTAACGAGGTCTCCACAGAGACACAAAACTATCCTCGTAAGTGGTTTCATTTTTTAATGAGCTTGAAATTAGAAAACCATGCTCAAAGACCTTTGTTTCCTTTTTTAACAAGGTTGACTCATAGATGAAAAAACTATCCTCGGAGTCTCTCGGGGGCTCTCTTCTTGATCATGGATTCCAAGAGGACAATGCTCTGGAATGACACCATGGCAAGGGACAAAATTGGTCATGGCTTCTAAGAGGTCTTCACTAGAAGGAAGAAACACACTCTGGAAGGACACCAGGTCGAGGGTTGCGATAGGAGTAAAGAGATCAGGCTCTAACAACCCTATCAAAGAGATCACCATGTCAACTACTGGATCTATGTCATCAGAAGTTGAAGTCATGGGAGACAACGCCACATAATTGACATGTGGTAGGGGCGATACTGTCTTCATATAAGAACCATTTAGGGAGTTAATCCAAGTGGGGTCAATGAATGAAAGTTGATCAACAGTCACAACTCAACCACCGTGAGGGAAAGATATCACATGAAAAAATGTAGACACAATAGCTTTCATGGCATAGCCATAATCTCTCCCAAGGAGTAAAGTGAAATCCAAGGGGTCCTAGACTACCATGACATCAATAAAGACAGTCTTCCCTCCCAAAGTTACCGAAAACTAAGGAAGGGTCCCTAAAGGTTGACTGGTTCTTCTGTTAAAAGCTAACAAATTCTGTGTAACTGGGGCAAGCTAAGGACAACCCAAATCTTGCCAAGTAAAAGAGGAAAAAATGCTAATGGACGCACCTTCATCTATCAATGTCTGAGGAATGTCCCGACCACAAACGTGCACTATAATCTGGAAAGGAATGTGAGAGGGAAGACGAGGTCTAATTAGCACACCCCAATTAAAAAGGATGGCCTCATTACTTGGAGGGGGTTTCACGGGATAAGGAGGAATACACCCCGACACGGCAGAGTCTGTATCAATGAGAAAAATGTTGGCAATATCAGGTTTACTCTCGAGCAGGATAGTAAGATCGACCGATGATGAGATCGGATCGACCACTTGGGTTGCATTCTCCAAGGGGAGAATGGGATCGATTCTTGGAAAAGGATCGACCGCTTGGGTTTCACTCTCTAACAGGAGAGTGGGATCAATCGATGATGGGATCGAATCAACCATTTGGTCTACCAGTTCAACCAAAGATGTGACCATATTGACCACTTGATCAACCAGACTGACCTACGTGGGAAACAGATTGATCATCCCATGAACTACCAGTGGATTGAGAGAAATCTTGCGATAAGCAGCTGGAAGTTGAGGCTGTGAAATAGTCATGTCTTCCAGGAATTTCGAGTCTTCGTCCATACGAGGGAAAAGCTGAGTTAGATGACTCCCTTTGCATAACATACATGAGAACTTGGCTCTACTTTTCTTCTTCCCAACTATATTGTGACTAGTCGACAGGAATTCATCATCATGTTGTTTAGAGGCTAACGACATGGATTGGTGAGGATGTGTAGACCATGCTTCTATAACCTTGGATAGACCAAGGCATTCCTTAAGAAGATGGCTACCCTTACAAAGCCTGCAAGGGTACTTGGGCTTACGGGTTGTTTGGGCGATTTTGACATCATCAACACTCCCAACACGATTACAGTAACTGATTGTTTTCCAACATGTTTGACAGTGGCTGGAAGTTTGGATCCTTGCTTAATTTTCGTCTTCTTCTTCTTTCTTTTCTTTTTCCTCTTATTCATCGGGTTACTAGCTTCAGAACTTTCACTCGACGAAGAAGATGAAACAGAAGGAAACCTTGCAAGCGAAGAAGGCGAAGATAGAGAGGGTGGAAAAGTTATGTTGACGACTTTCTTAACAGACTTACACCCTAGTGCAAGCTCCCACACACAATCGTGGGTATACCCTCCAAGGAGCCCGAGTGATTTTGGCCAACGTCGATTCTAGGTACCATGAAGACTTGCCCCTCCACAGTCACCTTGTGTAAAGACCCTAAAGAGATAGGACACTAAGGTTACCAATCACTACAGTGATGCCTGGGGAAACGGTCGACAATCCAATCCACATGCAAGGGCAGGGTATCTAGCCCAAAATCAATTTGAAAGGTTTCCACTCATCATTGTGGGTATACCTCTCAAGCGACCCCATAATACGCGCAACCTCTACACCAAGACCAAAAAAGCAGGGTGATTAACTCTACCAGTCTTAATGCGACCTCGTGATTGACCCTTGTGTGAGAAGGTATTCCCAGGACAAAATGTAGTAAGTGGATTTAAATCTCCCTATCACAAGATACTATGTTTGTTTGTAGCTTTGGAAAGTTATCTTCACACCTATTCCAAATCCCTACAACTAATTTAATGTAGGTTTGCTACCAGAAAATATAAAAATTTCTAATCAATTTTTATAAGTGCTTTATTTTTAAGGCTGTTATTACTCAAAAGGAAGATGGCATGGACAATATGGTGTTTTGACCGACTCGAAATTTATGCAAGGAGATGAAGATGTAATCCTTTCATTTAGATGAAAGCTATGCTACGAGAAGGAGAAAACATTTATCATTCTCATATGCACCATGTCCCAAAATATATTAAACTCATTAATATCAAGATTCTCAAGAAATGAGAAAAAGGTACTGTACACCAATGCACAATTCATGCCCCCCCCCCGCCCCCTAGCCATGAGGGGGAAATTGTTTTGGAATTTAAGACCAAAAAATGCTAAGAATCATGCAATTTCACTACTTCAAATGCAAGGATGCCCCCAATCTAATATAAAGCAAGAAATTAAATCTTTTTGTTTAAAAAATTTCACTAAAAGCAATAATGAACTTTCTTAAAACAAAGAAACCCAAACTAAAATTTTTCTTTTAAAGTGAACTATTTAGAAGAAATCTGATCTTTCCCTAAACAATTCTAAAGAAAACACACGCTTTGTAATTGAAGGACACTCAAAGCAAGAGACTAATCCTTCAAAACCAAACAAAGCAGAGATGGCTAAAATCACCTCAAAGAATGTCAAGTAGACTATAAATAGATCAATATAGGCTCCAAAAGTTCAATCCAGCTGATCAAAGAAAAAATAGGCATAAAAAAGATAGGAAGACCTAATCCAAAACTTTTACAAATGATTTCGCAACCTGGTAGTGGGGTACAGTGTGATAATTATGGATTCTCGCAGTCTAGATATAGGTAGGGTGCGAGAAGGTCTCACTGAACTAAACAGTAGGGTGCAAACATCAATGACTCTTGCAGGCCACAGAGAGGTACAGTGCGAGAAGGTTTGTAATCAAGAAAAATTTGGAAAAAGGAAAAAAAAATTGATTGAACTTTCATATCCAGAGAGTCTGGATGGATCTCCCACAGACTCAGAGACCATAAATAAATCAATCAAAGAAAGGGAAACTAGAATGACTAGGAAACACTATATTCCCTAGTATGGTCGCCAATTTTTTTATCAGATAAATCGGTAGGTGCGAACACTAACTGATCTCCCTAGATCCACCTAGATCTAGAACAAAACACAACAGAACATGATGCTTTCCTTAAGTTTTAGATATTGAATTTAATAACTAAAGAGGGACATGTGACATACCGTTTAAACACCGCTTCCTCTCGCCATTGCCATCCTAGCTCCATTCCAACTCTCATACAATGGTGAACCTGCAAAAGAACGCAACCAACCAAAGTGATAGTAACAACATAAACTCAATATAAACCTATGTATGTGATCAGGGAATCATACAATAAAACACAACAAGATTTATAGGAAAGAATCATATTATTGTATCATATTAAATGTGAAAGAGAGATTACAACCATGGCCTTGATGTCGTAAGGTCCATTCGAAATTTCCTTCATTCCCCACACACTTCCACCCCAAGAATTCCGAGAGCATAGATCTGATAATATTCACAATATATCTTGACAAAATGGCTCATCTAGCCAAGCTAACAATCTCCAAAGCTCAATCCAATCCAAGCTAATCCCAAAAGATAATCTCATCCAAGCCCACCTTATCCATCAAATCTCCTTTCCTTTTATAAGATGAAGAGGATAAGGTGAGGAGGTTAGGATGATCCCACCAAATCATGAAAGCGAGTAAGATCCAAACCATTTGGATTCCACCTCACCATGGAAGTTTCTCCTTCTAGAATCATCGAGATGATGCTCATTTTTCCCACGTATGAGCATTCTCACACCCTGCTTATAGAGCAACCTGTAAACCTCTTTCAACCCAACTATGGTGTAGCCTACAAGAATTGGGCATTCTCGCACCCTAGCTATAGTGTAGAATGCGAAAATCCTCTTTAATAGGGTTTTTACAAAGGGAAATGAAACTTCTTTTCTCAGGAAAAGTTCTTCTCCCTTCTTTCTTCAGGAACTCAGGCCACTGACACCTCTGAAGACTACATACAGGTTTACATCATTAACAGTCATAGGGATGATGAAAATAATGTGTAACAAAGAGCCCCCCAAAGTATGAAGTTAGAACAGAGTGATAGCTGAAATACTTTGTCAAGTGTGTGTAGGGAACAAGGAACAGTCGGTCAAAAACCTGCCAACAAACAAGGAAACACAGTACAATAATATATCATCACTGAGGTAGGCATTCCCATACTCAAAATACAAATGACTCAAAGCATAAATTCCGACATGCGAAGATCCATGTCAAGTAAGACAGGTCATGGCCACCAAACATACCCTGTGGATCCATGCCGATATGACTCAAATCTGAACATAGCCACCAAAAATACACTGTGGATCTATGTGTTAAAGACTCAAATTTGAACATAGCCACTAGACATACAATGTGGATCTATGCAGCAATACAAACTGAATATACTCCAATGCAACTTGAATCTATCAGAAAAGATCTAGGGTCTTCATCTCCACCACTCTATAGTACGAATCTAACCATGTGAATACATGTGTCGAAGTCGAACATGGTAGAAACCACTTGATTACTGATCATTAGTGTATACCATTAACAAG
>JZKD02S1005609.1:324913-344521 GCA_000966675.3 Picea glauca
GGTACTCTAGTACAATCCAACGAATGTGAGTTAATGAGCTGAAGTCGAACACTCGGTGGAATCTCCCGATCAGGGGTCAATAATGAAAACCCATTGTCGAAAGCGAGGAAACCTGCCATTGAGGCATGCAAGCTCCAAGGTACCAATTGGTTTCTAAGTCTAATTCCTGGATAATGAGTTGAATTCGATAGGAAAAGACTCATCACAGGAGGGCCTTAATGTATCCCACATCAATGACACAAAACAAGTAACAATATTTGATGTAGATCAGAGTAACAAGTGATTCAAGACTGACTCAGGGATGGTCGACGCAATAGAAGGCTTAAAGACTGCAGAAATGGCCGACGCAACAGAAGGCTTTCCGGGTTGAACTTCATTTTGAACATATTGACGACATGACAATTGTCTTGGAAACACTGACTCAACAACAGGGATCACAGACCAATTTGTAATCTTATAAAGGAGTATGATCAAGAGACGAGTGGGTTTTCCAACCTAGACACAAATAAATTGAAAGGGTGTCATGTTCAAAGGTGACTCTTCCATGGAATATAGGTTTAGACACATTTCTTTCCCAATTTTTTCCCCCACCATTTCTGGCGAGTACCTCTTTATTTTTACGCAAGCTTGAGGAGGATAACATATGCTTGTCAATTTAAGCTCATCCTTTAGATGAGTCCCTTAGAGTATGTTTAACGAAACCTAAGAAGGAGTGGTTCGGTCCCATATGGGCCTTTTGATGTTTGTTTAACGAGTCCAAAGATAGAAAACTCGGGGGTTTTTCATGTTTAGAGAGTTTGAAAAACACTTAAAGAAAACTCTCTCAGTTCCTTTTTCGTAAAGTAGTCTGATGAGACTGAAAAAGAGATAAACTATTGCTCAATAGACATTTTCTTCAAATACTTTAATGAGTGTGAAAAGAACAAGGTCGCTCGACAATCTTTTCATGTTTAGAGAGTCTAAAAAGAGCTTAAAGGAAACTCCAGGGGGTTCATTTTTCATATAACCTTTACGAGTCCAAAAGAGTGATAAAAGTATACTCGGTTAGATTCTCATTGATTTACGAGCACGAGAAAGAACAAAGACTAATCTCGGTAACTTATTCTCATGTATTTACAAGCATGAGAAATAACAAAGACTAAGCTCAGTATTGTTTTCATTTTTACGCAAGCTTTAAAACAAAACAAAACTATGCTTGGACCTAGTTTCATTTTTACGCAAGCTTGAACCAGAGGAAACTATGCTTGAGGTAGGTGGTTTCATTTTTACACAAGCTTGAACCATAGAAAACTATGCTTGTGAATTCCCAACACATGGTCGGTATGTAACCCCCAACTTAAGAAACTAGTATCTCTACTTCAGCATGAAGTCCAGAGGATGAAAGTATTGCCCCCCAAGCTTCATTTCATCCAACTGCGAAGGAGAATGAAATGAAGCTTCAAATACTAGATGAAGGACTTGACTCAGATAGAGAGGGGGAACAATATATTTCATCTTTAAATGAGATTGACACAGGAAAAGAACTATTCTCGTGACTCTAGGTATAATCTCGAGACCACTGTTTCATTTTTAACGAGCTTGACACATAAACGGTAACTATGCTCGTAACCTATGTTTCATTTTTTTTTAACTTGGTTGCAACAGTGACGCAAAACTATCCTCATAAGTGGTTTCATTTTTTAATGAGCTTGAAATTAGAAAACCATGCTCAAACACCTCTGTTTCATATTTTAACGAGGTTGAATCAGAGATGCGAAAACTATCCTCGGAGTCTCTCGAGGGATCTCTTCTTGATCATGGATTCCAAGAGGACAATGCTCTAGAATGACACCATGTCAAGGGACAAAACTTGGTCATGGATTCTAAGAGGTCTTCACTGGAAGGAAGAAACACACTCTAGAAGGACACCAAGTCGAGGGTCACGCCAGGAGTAAAGAGATCAGGCTCTAACAACCCTATCGAAGAGATCACCATGTCAACTACTGGATCAAATTCATCAGAAGTTGAAGTCATGGGAGACAACGCCACATAATTGACATGTGGCAGGGGTTATACTGTCTTCATATAAGAACCATTTAGGGAGGCAATCCAGGTGGGGTCAATGAATGAAAGTTGATCAACAGTCACAACTCAACCATCGTGAGGGAAATATATCACACGAAAAAAGGTAGACACAATAGATTTCATGGCATAGACATAATCTCTCCCAAGGAGTAAAGTGAACTCCAAGGGGTCCTAGACTACCATGACATCAATAAAGATATTATTCCCTCCCAAAGTTATCGGAAACTGAGGAAGGGTCCCTGAAGGTTGATTGGTTCTTCTGTTAAAAGATAACAAATTCTGCGTAACAGGGACAAGCTGAGGACAACCCAAATCTTTCCAAGCAAAAGAGGTCAAAATGATAACAAATGCACCTTCATCTATCAACGTCTGAGGAACGTCCTAACCACAAACTTGCACTGTAATCTAGAAAGGAATGTGAGAGGGAAGATGAGGTCCAGTTAGCACACCCCAATTAAAAAGGATGGCCTCATTACTTGGAGGGGGTTTCACGGGAGAAGGAGGAATACCCCCCGACATGGCAGAGTCTGTATCAATGAGAAAAATGTGGGAAATATCAGGTTTACTCTCGAGTGGGAGAGTAGGATAGACCAATGACGAGATCAGATCGACCACTTGGGTTGCATTCTCCAAGGGGAGAATGGGATCGACGCTTGGAAAAGGATCGACTGCTTGGGTTTCACTCTCTAACAAGAGAGTGGGATCAACTAAGGATGGGATACAATCGACCACTTGGTCTACCAGTTCAACCAAAGACGTGACCATATTGACCACTTGATCAACCAGACTGACCTACGGGGGAAACAGATTGATCATCCCATCAACTACAGGTGGGTTGAGAGAAATCTTGTGATAAGCAGCTGGAAGTTGAGGCTGTGAAACAATCATGTCTTCCAGGAATTTCAAGGCTTCGTCCATACGAGGGAAAAGATGAGTTAGATGACTCCCTTTGCATAACATACATGAGAACTTGGCTCTACTTTTCTTCTTCCCAACTATATTGTGACTAGTCGATGGGAAGTCATCATCATGTTGTTTAGAGGATAACAACATGGGTTGGCAAGGATGTGTAGAACATGCTTCTATAACCTTGGATAGACCGGGGAATTCCTTAAGAAGATGGCTACCCTTACAAAGCCTACAAGGGTACTTGGGCTTACAGGTTGTTTGGGTGATCTTGACATCATCAACACTCCCATCACGATTAACAGTAACTGGTTGTTTTCCAACATGTTTGATAGTGGTTGGAAGTTTGGATCCTTGCTTAATTTTCTTCTTCTTCTTCTTATTCATCGGGTTACTAGCTTCATAACTTTCACTTGATGAAGAAGATGAAATAGAAGGTGACCTTGCAAGTGAAGAAGGTGAAGAAGACCTTGCTAGTGAAGAAGGTGAAGGATCAACATGAGGTTGATGTTCTTGGGGGGAAGTGTTTACGATCGAAGCACTTGCTGCATTCAGGATTACCTGTGTGGAAAAAAACCACACCAACAATCCAATTGTGAGACCTGGAAGGCTCAAAGTAGCGATGTGAGGAGGACCAATGTTTCCATAAGAAGTAAAAACAAAAGGTTCCCCTAGAGAAGGGGTTCCTTCATTGGTCATTTCGGGAACTAATGCCATATAAAACAAATCCAACCTAAAGTCTGCTAGGGAAAACAAACAACACACGCTAAAAATCTAGGAAGCAAGCAAACGAACAAAACCTTCTCACAATGAGCACACTAGTTCGTGATGAAATCCAACGTCACGGGAACAAAGTAAGAAAGGGATAAGATATAGAGGGTGGAAAAGTTATGTTGACGATCTACTTAATGGACTTACACCTTGGTGCAAGCTCCCACACACAATCGTGGGTATACCCTCCAAGGAGCCCAAGTGAGTTTGTTCAACGTCGATTCCAGGTACCATGAAGACTTGCCCCTCCATGGTCACCTTGTGTAAATATCCTAAAGAGGTAGGCCACTAAGGTTACCAATCACGACAGTGATGCCTAGGGAAACGGTCGACAATCTGATCCACGTGCAAGGTAAGGGTATCTAGCCCAAAATCAATTTGAAAGGCTTCCACTCATCATTGTGTCTATACCTCTCAAGAAACCCCCATAATATGCACAACCTCTACACCAAGACCAACAAAGCAGGGTGATTAACTCTGCCAGTCTTAATGCGACCTCGTGATTGACCCTTGTATGAGAAGGGATTCCCAGGAAAAAATGTAGTAAGTGGATTTAACTCTCCCTATCACAAGATACTATGTTTGTTTGCAGCTTTGGAAATTTATCTTCACACCTATTCCAAAGCCCTACAACTAATCTAATGTAGGTTTGCAACCAGAAAATATAAAAATTTCTAATCAATTTTTATAAGCGCTTTATTTTTAAGGCTGTTGTTACTCAAAAGGAAGATGGCATGGACAATATGGTGTTTTGACCGACTTGAAAGTTATGCAAAGAGATGAAGATGCAATCTTTTCATTTCGATGAAAGCTATGCTACGAGAAGGAGAAAACATTTATCATTCCCATATGCATGATGTCCCAAAATATATTAAACTCATCAATATCAAGATTCTCAAGAAATGAGAAAAAGGTATTGTACACCAATGCACGATTCATGCCCCCCCCCCTGGCCATGAGGGGGAAATTGTTTTGGAATTTAAGACCAAAAAATGCCAAGAATCACGCAATTTCACTACTTCAAATCCAAGGATGCCCCCAATCTAATATAAAGCAAGAAAATAAATCTTTTTGTTTAAAAAAATTCACTAAAATCAATAATGAACTTTCTTAAAACAAAGAAACCCAAACTAAAAGTTTTCTTTTAAAGAGAACTATTCAGAAGAAATCTGATCTTTCCCTAAACAATTATAAAGAAAACACACGCTTTTTAATTGAAAGACACTCAAAGCAAGAGACTAATCCTTCAAAACCAAACAAAGCAAAGATGGTTAAAATTACCTCAAAGAATGTCAACCAGACTATAAACAGATCAATATAGGCTCCAAAAGTTCAATCCAGCTGATCAAAGAAAAACTAGGCATCAAAAAGACAGGAAGACCTAATCCAAAACTTTTACAAATGAGTTCGTAGCCTGGTAGTGGGGTACAGTGCGAGAATTAGGGATTCTCACAGTCTAGATGTAGGTAGGGTGTTTGAAGGTATCACTGAACTAAACAGTAGGGTGCAAACATGAATGATTCTCGCAGGCCACAGAGAGGTACAGTGCAAGAAGGTTTGTAATCAAGAAAAAATTGGAAAAAGGACAAAAAATTTGATTGAAATTTCAGATCCAAAGAGTCTGGATGGATATCCCACAGACTCAGAGACCATAAATCAAGCAATCAGAGCAAGGGAAACTAGAATAACTAGGAAACAATCCATTCCCTAGTATGGTCACCAATTTTGTTATCGGATAAATCGGTAGGTGCGGACACTAACTGATCTCCCTAGATCCACCTAGATCTAGAACAAAACACACCAGAACATGACGCTTTCCTTAAGTTTTAGATATTGAATTTACTAACTAAAGAGGGATATGTGACATACCGTTTAAACGTCGCTTCCTCTTTCCATTGCCATCCTAGCTCCGTTCCAACGCTCATACAATGGTGAACCTGCAAAATAATGCAACCAACCAAAGTGATAGTAATAGCATAAACTCAATATAAACCTATGTATGTGATCAAGGAACCATACAATAAAACACAACAAGATTTATAGGAAAGAATCATATTACTGTATCATATTAAATGTGAAATAGAGATTACAACCATGGCATTGATGTCGTAAGGTCCCTTCCAACTTTCCTTCATTACCCACATACTTCCACTCCAAGAATTCCGAGAGCATAGATCTGATAATATTCACAATCTATCTTGACAAAATGGCTCATCTAGCCAAGCTAACAATCTCCAAAGCTCAATCCAATCCAAGCTAATCCCAAAAGCTAATCTCATCCAAGCCCACCTTCTCCATGAGAGCTCCTCTCCTTTTATAAGATGAATAGGATAAGGTGAGGAGGTTAGGATGATCCCACCAAATCATGAAAGCGAGTAAGATCCAAACCATTCAAATTCCACCTCACAATGGAAGTTTCTCCTTCTAGAAACATCGAGAAGATGCTCATTTTTCCCACGTATGAGCATTCTCGCACCCTGCTTATAGAGAAACCTGCGAACCTCTCGCAACCCAGCTATGGTGCAGCCTACGAGAATCAGGCATTCTCGCACCCTAGCTATAGTGCAACACGCGAAAATACTCTTTAATAGGGTTTTTACAAAGGGAAATGAAACTTCTTTTCTCAAGAAAAGTTGTTCTCCCTTGTTTCTTCAGGAACTCAGGCGATTGACCCCTCTGAAGACTACAGACAGGTTTACATCATTAACGGTCATAGGGATGACGAAAATAATGTGTAACAACTATCATATGATTGTTCATGTCTTTTACTAGCTGTAAGAAGGCAGACATGTCTATTTTCCTAACTGATTCTCCCAGGGGAAGGCCAGTTCTTTCAAGTTGTTCTTTATATTCTGAGCAAGTATGCAGAGCACAAGCAAGATTATCGATGGATTTTTCCTCAATCCTATGATGGTAGGGGGAAGGAAATGTATTGTAATAATTCATAAAATCATCTTGGTTCTGAGGTCGAATGAGTTTGGGGATTTGATTATATAACTTAGTGAAACATAAGTTGAAAGACTTGATAGTCTCACCATCCTTATAGGTGACATTATTTTATTCCCTTAACTTCTCAGTTGGGCTTTTAGATTTCCCATAAGTGGATCAGAACCAATAGATTAACTCCTCCCAAGCAGACACAATCTTAGGAGGAAGATCAAAGAAGTCGGTTGCAGCCTTTCCTTCCAAGGAATTGGTGAATAAGTGCATGCATGTATCATTGTCGTTGGACCCTATGTTATGACAAACATTAGAAAATTCCACCAGGTCTTCATTTTTACTGATAATGTTATTTCCTGAAAATATAGGAAGGTTCTCTTTAAACTTTGGAAGTGGACGAGTAGCAGGTGCTAGTTTAAGAGGAGAGGACACATGACACGGTGTGGTTGTGGAATCTTCTTCGAATTGAAGAATCCCATACTTTTTAATGACTTTAATGGGATTTGTGGTATATTGGACAAGGATATGGTGGCTAGATAAGCTACCAATCACTGATGACGATGAAGACTGAGAAGATGTAGAACTTCTAGTGCCACCAGAGCTACCAATATATTTCATATTGTGGATGATAGATGAGGGAAAGAAAGATGAACTAGATGAATCAAATAAATTTCTCCTTGGAGCACTTCATTGGGAAGATGACACAACTTTCTTCCTTCCTATTTCAGCAATAGGATTGATTTCAGGTGACAAGTCTCTTCTTCTTCTAGAAGGTCATGAATCCAAGGACATGAAAGAAAGGCCAAAAAGGAAGAAAAAAAAAGGTTACTGCTGATTTCTAGGTTGTCTATGTCTAGCTTATGATCGTTCTTGAGCACTAATATCTCATTCAATTGCTTCCCAAGAATGGTTAATCTCAACACGAGTATTGGAAATGTCTAGAATGGTATTAAACAAATTTAAAGCAATGTTGGTCTGGCCTTGAAGAACAGGCTCAATATTGGGCTGCCTTGCAACAGGCACAATCATTAATAAATAAAACAACCAAAGAATCAATATCATAAAAATAAATGTATCGATGAAAATCAAGCATAAAAAATTAACCAGAGAGATATCGAAGGTCTCCCCAATATGGTTGCCAAATAAATGTTGACGAAAATATATGAAATGACCTTACTCAAGCATTTTCAGATTCCTCTTGGATAAATAAAAATATAAGGGAATCTCACCCTATGTTTATAGCCAACAAAAAATAACATCCTAACTCACAAGTATTAATTACAAGTGCTTAGGCTAGTCTTTTATCAATAAAAATCTTGCTGGAAATTTATTTTTTATGCAATTTTCTTAATATAACAATTGTTGAAATAAATGTAAAGATAGAAGTAAAGACACCAAGATGATAATCAAGACATATGAGACATAAATAAATCCCTTTATTTCATTCCAATTCACCAAAGAATCATTCTTTTACAAAATTTCATGCAGAAATTTAGGACCAAAGTCAAACTTAGACATCCCTGATGGAACATACAAAAGGACCGTTGATAAAAAATTAAAAGAAAATCAAACTCTAAAAGCTGGATCGGCTTGCCATAGATTGTTTCCCACTCGACTCTGCACAATATCGTTTGTTAGTCATGAAAATGAATTCACAAACAGACAAGTCTACACAGACTATCAAAGATGGATAAACACCTCTAAAAAACAAGTGTCTGAATGATGTAATTCATCCTCGAATCTTGTTGTCTACAATAAGACCCTTCTATCATAAAAAAATTTAGGCTGGTGATAAATTAAGGAATGAATGAAAAGTGAACTAGATTAGCATAAACTCAAAGATAAAACCTTAGTATGCTTCTCCTTCTATCCTCCTCCCATTCCTCCCTTTCCTTTTTCCTTTAAACAATTAGAATTGCTTGAAGTAGTTGAACCAATTCATTAGTTAAGTTAATTAAAAGACTCAACCAGATTTTAGTTAGGGGGGGAAATAATAATCATAACAAGGGTTATAATTAAATAATAACTAGTAGGTGGGAACCCTTGTGACTCCCTTTAGTTCTTAACAATCATAACATACTAGTCAATTAAGTAAAAAACACCTCCTTGTCACTCCCATCATCATATTAACATTTGACAATTTATCTCAATAGTGTTTGCAATTTTTTCCAAAATATATTACCAACATATCCAAAAGCATGCCATTCAAAAATTTGAAGTCAACTATCATCAACAAAAAAAAACTTAAAATCCATATTTTCCAGTTTGTGAGGCAATCTTTCCCTTGATGATGTTATCATCCTTTAGTCCTTCTGAACCTGCCTTAGGTTGTGTGGAATACTTAAGCCTCATCTTGTTGATCATATGAGAGAAATCGTCCTTCCAATGCAAGTGGGAGGACACAGATTTACCAGAATTATCTGAATAGGCAGAAGGGGCAATAGCGGCCTTCTCTTTGATAGAGGCGTAGTAGGCCTCTGTTTTCACCCTTTTATTTGAATATATCATCCATGTATGCATAATTGATTAGAAAATAATATTTTAAATAACCATACATGATAACTCTTTAAAAATATGAAATAGATTTTGGCTCAGCAATATATCAGACTCATGCAATCCAATCCATACAAATTGTTTAACTGTTTATCAATGAGCAGGGGATGAACAAAGGGTCTTGGGATATGAAAGGGGTTTGTAATGAGAGAAACATGATAAGATGAGGGGGAAAAGAACACAGTTACTGCTCAAAGACAACAAACAATCAACTGTAATGCAAACCAAGAAAAATCACTGTGAGCCTACCAAGAACTGACTTTCGACTTCTTTAATACATAATTCTTCTTGATTGTAATCAATTTTAGAACAAGGAGTGAAAAATAAATGTGGGAAGGAGATGGGGTTGTAATTAGCGAAAACTAAAAAAAATGGTGGGGGAAAGAGAGCGGGTACTATTCATAAAATTAATTAAGTAATCCATAAAGCCAATCTATTAAAGGAAATACACCAACCAAATAATTATTGTGACTCTAAACAAAAACAATTTTTGTGTATAAGTCAAACAACTCTGTGCATTAACTTGCTCATTGTTCATAATCAAATATTTAACACAATCATCAAACAAAACATCATGCATTCCACAATAGTCTGTAGGGGATCTCTGTCCATTTAATATTTTAAAAAAATTCCCAAATGCATAAACAGTTACTTATTTCCACTCTGTTCAGCATCAAAATCAACTATTGCTCACGATTTACTTCAATCATCAAATAAAACTCAAAGGCCACGCTTGATTCTGTCTTTTAATTCATTTAAAAATTGTATTGCAATACTATCACAACATCTGTGTCTATCATTGTTAAAACACATGACATTCATTAAACATACACAGTGGACAGTCAACCCAAAATCCACATTTAAAATGCAAAGAACATGTCTTGCCATTGAAACACCCAAACAACGACCACCACTTCAATTCACGCTATGCTGCGAAATACACAACCATTTGACAAAACACAAGTGTAATTTTGTGATTGTACAGGTCCAATTTCCTTTGACTCTAAATATTCAAAAGCTAGGATATTCATCCAATACAATGAAGCAATGACACTATACCCAATCTCATAACATAATAATCACACTGAAATAGAACCATGTTTAAAACTCCGTGACTATCTCTAGGGGAGCAACCAATAATATCCATAGCATACACAGTATATGGTCATACCAAAAAAACACCGATTGCCATATTCACATGGCAATTAAACTCTCATTCATAATAATCAACAACACGACCCAACATGCTGCAAGAACACCACATATACCCACGCATCGACATGAAGCGACGTTGTGACTTACTCAATAAAAAAAATAGAGTTGGGTTATTAATTCGTTAAACATAAGGAAAACGATTGTATATCTGAATTATCTAATAACCATGCTAAGATTATCCATCCAATTATAATAATAATGCAGTAGCTAGATACCAAAATAAACACCGTTGTCGCGCAATCAACGAGGCAAGCTAGTAATCAATTATGTCGACAATACACACCTATCCATAACAACCAATAGTAAACCCAACAGGCCACAATGGTATTCTTTATCAACCCTCAGACTTGAGGATTCAAGGGTTTTCTCTATGTACCAACACAAGGAGGGCTAGATTCGACTCCTCTCAATGGTGAAAACCTCTGAGACAAATGATGCACACACAGAGAACCACAATTCACTTTGTGGACAGGGTGACAAAACCCGTGATAGGAGAGGCTATGAATAGAGGAGAAAGGCCCCATTTTAGCCTTGTAATGATACTTAGCACACGCAAGGTATAAACCTCGTGGCTTCTCCATCCAGCCAACTACAATATTGAGTCGAAAATAGGGCTGAGAAAAAGCAATATAACCCCCTGTGCGACCAATAGTAGCAAAACAACCCAATGACCAAGTGAACAATATGCAGTGACATAAGGCGCTTCCAACCTATTAAACCCCATAAAATCCAAACACTGGGTATGATAATATGAAAGCATGAAGACAACCATCCACTAAGACCAAATGAAACCCTCCAACTAAACCAGCAAGGATGACAGAGAGACTTTATGGTTGTTAACACTTAGGAAGACCAATAATACTGAGACTCAAACAAATATTGCAGAGAAAACCAACAATGCTTCACTCCCAAAAAAAACACCATGTCACATAGTTTCCATACTCAAGGAAATATCAACCCAATAAATTCAAGCCAATATCCATTTCATAACCAGATCGGACTCATGAATGAAAAAAAAAGACATACATGTAATCAACGCACCTTAAAACGCAAGTTGGCAGAGCGGTTCCCTTATGCTTGAAAGTCGGAGCCTAACCATAGGAAAACCCAGTTTAAGAATGGCCCGACTAGGGTGGAAACCAACGGAAGGAATAGGGGTGACGTGAAATAAATGCACGTCACCTCCACACTCAAGTTCATTCAATTTCTTAGTATGCACCAGCCACTAATCCAACAAATCATCCAATTTGCACCATGCATGGAAACCAACAACCCTTAATTTCCAAGAGTGCCACCCACATCACATATTACCATTTCCAGCTATATAATAATGAATTTCAACCATGATTCTATATAAATTCAATAAATCACATGGCTATCATACATTAGCTAGGATTTACCACGATACTTTTAATGCATATAGTGTAGCATGTTAGTATAGAATATTTGTTCCCTTGTCATTTTTGTTCACATTGCGTAACCTCCTTTTAATTTTCCTTTATTTGTTGTTGCTAACATATATCTGTTGTGGCTGTCATGAGTAATAGATCCAATAATAGACAACAATGGTAACCATGAATAACATAGGTCGTTGTAACATAAAACTTGATCCTGGAGCAACAAAAGAAACATGTATAATACGTTTGATCCATCATCCAATAAAAACAAGATGTCATCAACCATGTAAGAAATGTTGAACATTAGAATAACATCAAATAAGAACCAGACCTGATCTCCAATCTACAAGGGGGTCCCACCTACTAGTATTATTTAGCTTTATAATAATAGGCTTTAGCAACACTTTGCGGGCAAAAAACTTCGTTGCGATTTTAATTGTAAAAAAATTGGCGAATCCACAGGAAAATTTGTTTTCAATAGATTTAGAACTCAGAGCTCATGGTTTTGTAGACCAAGAATAGAAAAGTTAGAAAATATAACCAGAATAATTATGCAACATGGAGAAGTGAGCGGATTTAATGGAAAAATGACCTGCAATTTGGGAATAACTCATGAAAAATATTAAGTATGAGGCGGTTTATCCCTGTATGCATAATAATTCAAACATAATCGACTCTTATTTCAAGGATAAAAATTAATGGATCTACGCTTTTATTTCTCAAATGGATGAAGAAATGGAAAGAAGTGTTGAGTCCCTCTTTTGACATATATAATGCCCTATCTTACCTTGTATATAAGCCTTTTTGCCTATGCTATGAGCCTATACTTGATTATTTTCCTCCCACACACATACCTAATGACCGTGTTCATGTTCACAAGAGGTAATTGATGATTTAAATCATGTTTTGTTTAACTTTCTTGAATTAATTCGATTAAAGTGTTCTATTTTGTATAGTCCTAATAGTTTGACTCATGAGTAGCCTATCCAGTACTTGAGCTATTCCGTTACTACCAGACATCATGCAATCCGACACCAAAGTTATTCTAGTACACAAGGCAATTTTGATCCAGTTCTATCTATTATGTATCCATTCCAGTACTGTCTTCTCTACGTCCATTCCGGTACCAGACTCGCAACTGTATGTATTCTGGTACCAAAACCTCTATTTCCAAAATGCGCCAATTGGACCAGTAGGGTGGTGAAGATTTCGAGAAGGAAGTTGAACAGAAGCTCCAAAATCCATTTTCCAGAATACGAGAGACTCCATTGCTCATGCACTTCATTTCATGGGGATGGAGTCGATTCCTAGAAATTTGATGTAAATATCAATTGTAAAATCTCTCAAATTGTTTAATGCTTATCTATAGATATTAATAGAATAATATTCCCTTATATAAGGAATGTTGTATATGTGGTAGGGTGTGGATAATAAGGAATGTAACGAAGTATGCTATTAGAAACAGACGATACCTATCATTTTTATGCATGAACTAAAAGACTTGTTGTTCCTGAGTTTATGTTTTAAGGCTATAAAACATACCGTCGAGGCATCCGAAAAAGGTTTTTATAAAAAGGTTTTGAAATGAAGAAACAAAGAAAGACTAGATCAGATTTAGTTTCACAACTGTCTCTGTCTTGCTTCCCGTTGCTCTTGGATGCTAATGTCACGTTCAATTGCAGCCCATGATCTTTCTAACTTAGTCCTATTGGTAGTTGTTTGTAGAATAATGTTAAATAAGTTTAGGGCAATGCTGGTTTGATCTTGAAGACCAGGTTCTACGTTAGGTTGTCTTCCACTAGGGACTGTCATGGGTGATAGTGTTTTAAAGGTTTATAAATGGGTTTTTTATCAATTGGTTACTTCAGATTTTCAGAGATGATATTAATGAAACAACTTTAAAATCTAAAACAGTAATGTAAAAACACAATCAAGGCCGTTTCCTGGTTTTGTGACAATTTTGAAATTGTAAACAATGAAACACAATACAGAGAAATATAAGGCTTTTATCTAGAAAGAATCTTATATTTCAATTAACAATGATGAAAGAAAAATCAAGATTTCTAACAGAGTGAAATATTAAGGAACAAAAGGTTTTACAGGTCTTAAAATTACTAAAGTAATTTCATAGGAAAGACTGTAATACATTCAACATCCAAACCAATCTGAAATGATAAACAACAATGTATATAACCTCAAATTGATTTACTCGTTAGAAACACACATTAAAAGGAAAATTTAACAAAGCATGATAAACAGGGGAAGAAACATAGTCACGAAATTGCAGGATCCAGAATCTTGTTTGCGGTTTATATTCCGATGAACTTCAAAGTTGATATTACAAAAATTGGCCTTCTCCAAAATTTTTGAAGCCTCTTTTCATCCTTTTGGAATTATATTTATACCTCTCTATCAAAGTATTTTCGTTGATAACTAACCAAACTCCTAATATTACAGTTACATAAACTAATGTCAACCATTTACAATTTCTTTCAAAATTCAAAAAATAAAAATATTTACAAAATTTTAAATTTGCGTTGATGAACTTTCTTTTTCTGCTTCAACGCATTGAACATATTTCCCCAAAAAGTTTACCAAAACCCTAGGAGCCTCAGGTACTTCATTTGCTTCAAAAGAGAAAAATCTTTTCTGTAAGCCTGACAACTGGCTTTCTATTGTTTTCTCTGTGAATTTAATCTTTTCCAACTTTGAACTTGAAGCTATCATCCACTTATCTATTTCTACAATGTTGACCGATTTAATATTTGAAATTTCTGATTTCCTTTCTTCGAGTTCTTCTTTTGACTTCAGCTGATGCCTGGCAATGTTGACTTCGCCCAATAATTTAGAAAAAACATCTGTCCCAATATTTATTGAATCTTTTTCAATAAGATTGAAGATCCTTTAACAATCTTCATTAATTCCTTTTGTAATTCCTTTATATTCTGTCAATTTTGATTCCCAAACTTTTATCATTATATCTCCTTTTACCTATTCCGAAATGGATAATTTCTAGTTTTTTCCAATTTCTTCTTTTTGTAAAGAAGTTATTACCTTTTGAAAAAAATTCCTTGTTGCTTTAGCTTCTCTTTCTTTCTGAACTACCTTTTCCATAGACCTATTTGACTCATGAAAATAGTTCTGGATGATTTCCAGATTACATAATATTTTCTGTTTTTCTCCTTCAATGTTTGTATATATCTCTGATGCTTGCGTCCTAAAATGTTCAATTTCAATTACTTGATTAGTAATTGAAATAATATTATCTTGGAAAGATTTGTTTTCATCGCTCATCTTTTGAACCTGTTCTTGAGTAACCTGTATCATGTGTTTTGCCTCATCCAAATTTTTATTCAACTTTTGGATTTCTTGGATGTCTTTGAGTCTAGCTTGTTCTAGACCCTTTTGTATTCCCCAGCCAACAATTCTTTCATTTTATTTTAATCTGTCCTGCAACTGCATTATTTCTTGATCCTTTTGCTCAAGCATAGTTGTTAGATTTCCTACAGAATACATGTTAGCTGATGTTATAGCACCCATGGTTCCTGCTAACTCTGTAGCGAATTCTCCTTCTTTGAGTTTCTTTCCATCAATGATAATTTTATGTCTTTTGATCGTTCTTTCTCCTACAGGATGAATTTCCTGTTTCAAGACAACTCTTCGTTTTTTACTGAAAAAAAATCGGATGAGGGGATTTCATCTCTGGAGATTGGCTCTAAGTCACTTACATATAGAACTCCTTCATGAGGGGTTACAAAAGTAGACTGTAGTGGAGTCAATGCTGTAATAGGACTGCCAAGTTCCTTTGAAGCCATTCCTCCAACATTTTCTGGAATATCATCAAGGACTATTGGACTTGTTTCCCGTCCTTTTCCCTTTCCCGTTTCTGGTTCTTTTGTCTGAGAACCCTCTATGTTCTGAGGAGGTATTTCAGGATCTTTCAGCTTATCTTTGTCACTTGACTTATCCTGAATATCAGTTTCAAACCCTGGGGGAGTTGTTTCTTGCTCTGGCAATGAAGTAGACATTTCACCTTGTAAAATATTTGACAGGCAGCTTCGTCTATGTTTTTGAAAGGATGAAAACCCCAACTGTGCATCAAGTGACAAGGCTTGCACTCTATTCTGCACTTCTTCATAAGACTTAACATTTTTGAAAACATCATCATAAACTGAAATTTCATGTTCATATTCTTTTAAATTTCATTGTATGTAATGCCGACTGATTATTTGGTAAGGGTCATGTTTCCTATGCTCTATGCTTGCTAATTTCACTTTGTCCAACAACTCGGCCTCTGCCTTAGAATGGCCTAAGTTTAATAAAATGAATTTTCCGATATAAACAGGAAAAGATGGCCATGCTTTTTTTCTGCTGAGCTTTTAATTCTAACCCAATGCCACCCTTGACTAACTGATAAGCCACTTCTCTACATATCAACCCGTCTGGTAAAATTTTTGGGAGTGCGTGAGGCGGAATTGAACAGCCATAAACCCTAACGTAGGAAAAATTTTCTTCAATGAACCAGTCGGCAACTGATTTGAGGTTTTCTATGATGGTATTAGATATGCGAGGAGGTTCGCATCCAAAGAATATTTTGTGCAAAGGGATAATTACATAATGACAGACCTCATAAAAAACATTTTTTGCATTTTCTTCCCAGAGAGATGAGTGGTATTTATGAACAGGCTCTAGGCAAGAAACATTCCAACTCCAATTCATTAGTGGGAAAGGAGTCATAAAACAAATGGCATCCATGATATAAGCTGACATATAAAAAGACACTGGTTGTCCTTTTGACCTAGCTTCTTTGTAATTCACAACCTCTGATGTGAGGTTATCTGACAGAATTTTGTGCCAATTAAAACTGCGTCCCTCTGAAACTTCCTCTAGGAAAGGTGTCGAGTCTGCATTAAAGTGACAAGGATCCTTTCTCCCGAAAAGTCTACATAACATCATTGCTACATAAACCATATATTCGTTTAAGAAAGTTGTGGCATAAATTCCATGTAAATCATCCCTAAACTTGTTTTCATCTCTGGCCCATCCTCTTATCATGTCAGGATATGTTTGGCCAGCTTCAATGCACTCTTTTCTTTGAAACTCGGCTAAAAACTTAGAATTAAAAGTGTGTCTATAATTGGGCGAGAGCTTATACATTACTTGAATATGTTCAGGCCTGAATGAGCCGATGACAACTCCTTGCTCATTCAGAATACTTCTGGTCGGGACATCTACTTTATCCAGAGCCCAGGCGATCATATCGGTATATGAGACAAGTCTCAGACGTGCAAAAACTTTATGAAGCTCAGACTCGGCAATATCTCGGATGTGATTTTCCGAATCAGTGGCTATATATTTAAGCTCATCCTCCAGTTTTTCGGAAATTCCAGTCCATGATTTAATAGAGTGTACTCCGGATGCGGTAGTATCAAAGATAATATCACCTTCTGGTTGATCTTCATTTTTCTTCAACGCCTTTTTGGGTGCCATAGCTCTGTGTTTAACTTGAAAACCTGTAATAGAAAGTGATTTAGCTTTGAAATGATAATACAGCCGTTTCAAAGTTTACTTCGAATATATCATAAAAACATTGAGATTCGTACCTCTGTTATGAAGTTAAGGCTCTTAATGCAAAAGATATTTCTGAAGATATGCATTTAATGTTTCTACTTAGGATTTCTCGGTGTTTTCAAATATAATAGAAACTTACCAAATCGGACAATTGACACATTAAAGAACATTCAAAGAAAGTTTAACTTTAAACCTTGTTTAGAAGAATGATTAATTAGTGTTAACCTTGAATTAACTTTGAAAAACTTCTTATCGGAGTTTCTGAACTTTTGATGTCGAGGAAAAATGTCATCGAAGAACCCCGATTTCCAAAATCGCGATGTATTATTTAAATTAAAACATTTTTAGTATCTTAATTAATCAAGATTAAACCTTTTCGGGATTTTGTTAATCGGAAAATCGGGGATCGGGATTTCGGGAATTCTGATGACATGAAACATGCTTCTCACAAAACCGTGAATCCCGATATCGCGATTTAATTAATTAACTCTTAATCATTCTTAGCGGTGATTATATTAATTCAAAACTTTACTTAAGGATTAAAAGTATCGGGAAATCGGGAAATCGGGAAATGCAATGACAAGATTATTTGATCTCACAAAACCACGAATCCCGATTTGCGACGTGATTAACTTAATGGTTAAAACCCTTTTAATCTGATTTAAGTAAATTATGTTTTAATTAAGTTTTTAAAGTATCGGAAAATCGGGGACCGGGATTTTGCAATTCAATTTGCATCAAACTTTTGTTTACGCAAAACTACGAATCCTGATTTTCCAATTTAAATTAAAATTCTTTAAATTTTAAAATACTGCCCGTTAAAAGATTGTTTCAAATAGTGTTGGAAAACTTATGTTTGTTTAGATTTTTTCCCTTCTTTGTCCAAAAATAAACAAATAAAGGCATCGCGAATTTATCAGTGATGAAATTCTTGTTTTAGGAAATTTGAAAAATACAAAGACTCAAAAAATACAAGTTTTTCATCTTCAAGAATAAAAAATTCAAGGTCTATTTCAACAAGACTGTTGATCCAATTTACAAGTTGAATTAATGCAAAAGATCTTTTATGTCAATTCCTGAATGTGAGTGAAAAGATTTAGTCTGTTACTTTCTTAAGAGGTTCCTTGTTGGTTCGGCAAGGGCCCATCGCCCCAACTAAGGTAAACCTCCTTGTATACATTTTGTGTGTTTGTGTGGATGTTTTATAGCAATGTGTGTGTGATTGATCTTTAATTTATTTTCAGAGTTCAGCATTGAGTTAATCGTTTTTGGATTGGCGTGAATAATCAGGTGCTAGATTGAATATATATTTCATTCTCAAATGTTGAAGATGGCCATTTAATTATTTGAAGCGTGGGACTGATATCTTGAGTTTATGATTACAGTAGATTTAGTATATCAAGGAACCAGAAGACTTTATACCTCATCTTCATGCTCTACAATGAATTCTCTCAGTTATACTGAATATTCCTTGTGCTGGTTTGTTTGAATTACATGAAGCTGGAGTTGGTTTTGACTTCAAGAGTGATTGGGGTTGATTTCTATCTACTATTTTGATTGATATAGGAGACAAGATTCTTAAGTTCATCCCTTTAATTCATGAGCCTGAAATGAATAGACTTGTTTCTTTAGGATAACATCTCTTTGATTGGTTGTTTGTTTAAGTTTCATTATCAGTTTTCTCTTCTAAGTTCAAAGATATTTGAAGTATTTAGAAATCTTAGAAACAAATTTTTTATGTTATTAATTGTTTCCTATATGCAACAGACTTAAGTAGGTTACCTGTTCTCGACACATATAGTGTAACAACTCTTTTGATTACGAATCCCAGATTGACATTTAAATGAGTGTAAGATATATATTGAACATATTTGTACACCAACATTTTGGTGTCGTTGTCGGGGAGTTGTAAATGGTAATAGGTAGCATTTTGAGTTTTTGATTGGTTTGATGAAGTATTGGATTGGATTTGAGGAAAATATGAGGGTGGAGAGAAGATAGTAAGATGGTAGGTAAGAACCTGTGCATCCACTTTGGTGGGGTTGCTCCAAAGTCAGGTTGTCCTCCTACCTTTAATTAGGAATCTATGTTTTTCATTCATTTCATTTAAATTTATTTTATGAATAGGTATAGGGATAATAAAGGTATATTTATTTCTCCTAAAATATTATAAAAGCAAACAACAACCCCC
>JZKD02S1005609.1:344573-389965 GCA_000966675.3 Picea glauca
AATTCTCAGAGGAGAGAGCTCAAAGGCAGCAATTGCAACAAAAGCAAAGAGCACTAAATCTGAAGCCACTGTTCAAATTGAAGACATAATACACCAAGAAAGAGAGGAAGCACTGGCGACCCCATCCAAAGGAGAAACTGGAAAGGAAGTAGAGGTAGTAATAGAAGAGGTTGCATCTGTTGTTGGAAGGCCACACAAAACCTTGGAACAACTAGAGATACCAAGTAACCCAGTGGTGGAACCATCACTCAGTGGAGAAACTTCACCACCTCCCTCTAGGTTGTTTGGAGACATGGAAGAAGAAGAGGGAAACATAGCTAATGAAACAGAGACATTTGGATTCCCCATATTGGATATCGCTAAAGACGTTGCTATGAAGAACATTCCATTATCTTCACTTCCTCATTTCCGAGGTATGTCGACAGAAGAACCTGACTCATTTTTATTTGAATTTTACATATTGTGTAGGATCTATAACTACACAGATAATGCTAAAAAATCGAAACTTTTCCCAGCTACACTAAAAGATTCGGCACTAAGGTGGTTCATGAGCTTAGGGGAACACACCATTTTGTCTTGGGATGGTATGAAGGAGACCTTCCTCTAGAAATACCAAGATTACAGTAGACCTAGGGATGCTAGGAATGATATATTCAAAATGAAACAATCTGAAGAAGAAATCTTAGAAGACTACCTAGAAAGGTTCTTATACAATTACCAAAAGACTAAGCAGTTTTCCTTAGATATAACTCCAGTTAGGACTATCTTTCTAAAGGGTGTGAGGGATGATTTCATTGAAGTGTTAAACCTCATGAGTTCTGGGGACATGTACCAAAATCCATTTGCAGACATAGCAGGATATTGTAAAAGATACTCTCACAGTCAAGATAAAACAGGGAAAAGTATAAGGGACCCTACCAACAGAATTGTTAAAACCACATATGGAGGTGTCACTAGGATTGAACTAGGAAATCTATTATAAAACTTTAAAATAGATATCATAAACACCGTCAGTTCCCAACTAGATACCATGAAAATTAAAAGAAAACAAGAGGAAGAAAATGTTGCGTTAGCAATTTTCTGTCATCAGTGTAGGAGGAAACACCCTAAAAAGGAATGCCCCCTTAATGTTATTGAAATATGTGGTCTCTCTATAGAGGACCATCCTACTAACGAATTCCCTTCTCTACCTGAACTCAAGTCCATGTTCAAGGGGGGAGGAGAACCGGAAACATCCTACCCCCCTAGGAGACCATGGAGACAACAAAACCCCAACATGTTCGCAGACACAACTTCACAAAACACCCAACAACAATGGGTACCCCCCATGTCTTACCCTTAGTGGTCAACACAAACCCAACCTTGGAAAAAAGGGTGGAGAGGACCTGTATATGGGAATGTTCCCTTCCAACCAACAAATTTTCCCACCTATCCACAATACCCTTCCAATATTTCACAGTTGCTCCCAGGATTTAACCCCCCTGCTCTTCTTTTGCCCCCACAATTACAACAACAACTCACACTACCCATGAATCCAAATATGCAGCAACCAATTCAAGCTGCACCCATCCAAAACCCTCCTCGACCTACCCCTATTCCTACACAACCTATCCCTAACCCAAATAACAGGCCGACACAACCTATACAAAATGTTGAAGTACAAACCTTCCCTACATATGTAATAATGCCATCTCCATTTAATGGAATTGAATTAAGATCAGGAAGGGTTGTAAACAAAACAAATCCCACTATGGTCATCCAAGAAGAACAAGTACATAATCACACAAATCAAGAAGAACAAATAGATGTACAAATAGTTCAAAGAGAAGAACAGATGACTAATCCATTGAACGAATAAATAAACACTCCAGTACAACAAGAAATTCCTTCTCCCAACTCCCTTGTAGCAGAAACACCTCATAAAATGAATCCTCCTTACCCAGAAAGGTTGCTCGTAAAGAAAACTGAGGAACCTCTAGAACATAATCTAGAGACTGAACTCCGAAACATATGTGTAAATATCCCACTACTACAAGCCATTAAAGACATACCTATCTATGCTAAAATTGTAAGGGACCTTTTCATTAAAAATCCAGGGAGAAAGAGGAAGGAACCTCCTCTCATACGGGTGGTAGGGCCGTTATCATAGTTTATAACGGAAATGCCATCTAAGTATAGTGATCCAGGGAACATAGTGGTAACCATAGAAATCAATGGTGTTGCCTTACCTAACACATTGATTGATCTAGGGGAAGCAATAAATGTGATGTTGGTAAACACTATGAAAACACTACAACTAGATCACTTGAGACCAACACAAACTCTACTGGAGCTTGCATACAAATCCATCATCACCCCAGTAGGGAGTTTAGATGACATAATAGTTACATTGGCCTCTTGTGAATACCCTGTGGATTTCTTAGTAATTCATCCAAAATCCCCCAAACTAGGACATCCAGTAGTACTCGATCGACCTTGGTTGGCCACTGTTGATGCATTCATTAGCTTTCGATCTGGAGAAATGACAATATCTAATGGTACTCAAAGTAAAAAAATTATCCTTTTTCCCCCCGCCCAACCAGCCACTGAAGTTCCTCTCTGGTTGGAGAATCCCTATGGGGAGGAGGAATACACTCAAACCTTGTTAACACTTGAACAAGTGAAAGGAGTACAACAGAAAACTAAAGAACAAATCTTAAGTCTATTCTTGGTTGACTCAACATGCATCGATTATCCTCAATCTTTCCCTAACTATACATACATCTTTAGCCCCGAATTGCAAGAAATTTGGCATCTTCACACTGCTACAACAACCATTGTTTCACAAATAGAGGAGGGGAAAGAATCATTTGTTCAAGCTGTTGAAATCAGTCCCAGAAAGTCCTTATATATCAATGCTAGCCTAGAAGTATATCAACAACAAAAGTTGATACAAATGATGCAAGGGAAATCTGATGCTTTTGCATGGGATTACTCTGACATGAAAGGGATCCACCCAGACACCTATATGCATCATATTTACACTAACGATCAGATCAGACCTGTCAGGTAGCCCCAAAGAATAATGAATCCAACCTTGAAAGATATAGTAAAAGAAGAACTCTAAAAACTTCTACAAGCCAATTTCATTTACCCTATATCAGATAGCAAGTGGGTCTCCCCATTAGTTATTGTACCAAAGAAAAACGAGAAATGGAGGATTTGTGTGGACTTTTTAGAATTAAACAAGGCTACCTATAGAGACTACTTACCTTTGCCTTTCATAGATCAGGTCATAGACACTTTGTTTGGGAAGAGGTATTTTTCTTTCTTGGATGGGTTTAGTGGTTACAACCAAATACAAATTTCACTAGAAGATCAGGATAAGACCACATTCACCTATCCTTGGGGAACCTATGCCTATAGGGTTCTCCCCTTTGGGTTATGTAATTCCCCTGCTATCTTTCAAAGGGATATCTCAGCTATTTTCTCCCATTTAACCAATGATTGTGTGGAAGTCTATATGGATGATTTCACGGTATATGGGGATGATTTCCAACAGGCATTGGATAATTTGGAGAAGGTACTGGTTAGGTGTAAAGAGACCAACCTCTCACTCAATCATGAAAAATATAGAATGATACTCACTGAAGGAATTGTTCTAGGTCACCACATCTCTGGTATAGGAATAAGAGTGGACCCTACCAAGATTGACATTATTTCACAAATCAAGATCCCTAGCTCACAAAAGGAAATCAGAAGTTTCTTAGGGCATGTTGGCTACTATAGGAGGTTTATTCAAAATTTTACAAACCTAGTTACCCCCCTTTTCAAACTGCTAACAAAAGATGCTAAATTCTGTTGGAATGAGCAATGACAAATCTCCTTTGAAATCTTAAAAACAAAACTTTCAAGTGCCCTTGCTTTGAGAGGTCCAAACTGGTCTCTTCCTTTCCATATTTGCATAGATGCCTCAGATACCGCTTTGGGAGTTGTATTAGGACAAAGGGAAGGGTAGATTCCTTATGCTATATACTTTGTTAGCAAGAACCTCTCACCTACTGAAGAAAAATATACTGTCACAGAAAAAGAATTTTTATTAGTAGTACATGCCATCAACAAGTTTAAACACTATATAATAGGATACAAATTTTTTGTGCACACTAACCACTCAGCTATCAGATTTCTAATGAACAAACCTATTACAAATGCTAGAGTGAATAGATGGTTGTTGTTACTACACGAATTCAATATCACTATCATAGATAGGCATGGAAGAGATAATTTGGTTGTTGATTTATTGTCTAGACTTATTCATACAGGTGACAGTACTCCAATAGATGATGATTTTCCGGATGAGAATTTATTTTCCATTTCTAATTACACCCCTTGGTATGCAGACGTAGCCAACTATTTGGTAACCGGAAAGTTGCCTCAAAGTATGACATCCAGAGAAAAACAAAGAATTATTCAGCTAAGTGCCAATTATATGTGGCATGAGGATACCCTATACCGAACTGGACCTAATTTGGTAATCAGAAGATATGTTCGAGAAGACGAAATGCAAGATATATTTAGAGCTTGCCATGATGGCCCATGTGGAGGCCATTTTGTTGACAAAAGGACAACTTACAAGATTCTACAGTCTGGCTATTATTGGCCAACCATCTTCAAGGATGCAAAGAAATACATGGCCAGCTACGATGATTGCCAAAGAATGGGAAAACCTACAACAGTCGACGAAATGCCACTCCAAGCCCAAGTAGTGATCGAACCCTTTGAAAAATGGGCCTTATATTTTTTAGGACTTATCAATCCCATGTCCTACAGGAAAAAGTACATATTAGTTTGCACAGACTATGTAAAAAAATGGGTAGAAGGCAAGGCTTTGTATTCAACCAATGAACAATTTGTTGTAGACTTTCTCTTTGAGGAAATTTTCACTCATTTCGGGGTACCTCGGGAAATAGTCACTGACCAAGGGACACAATTCACCTCAAATTTGGTAAAGTCTCTTACTGAATAGTACAAGATCAAACAAATAAAGTCTTCTCCCTATCACCCCCAAGCCAATGGTCAAGTGGAATCGACCAACAAAGTGATAGAGGCCATCCTCACTAAGATTGATCAGCTGCATCACAATGACTAGGCTGATAGGTTTCCTGAGGCCTTGTGGGCCTACATGATAGCTTGGAGAAATACAATAGGCCATACACCTTATGATTTGGTGTATGGTAAATAGGTACTACTACTCATAGAGTTTCAGGTAAAAACCTTCAGAACTGCCATGCAATTAGGGATGGACCTGAATGAAGCTAAAAAATAGAGGCTATTACAATTAAATGAGCTTGATGAGATAAGACAAGATGCTCTACAAAGAACCACCCTGATACAAGAGCAAAGGACCAAATGGAATGACAAGTACATTAAAAATAAGTCCTTCCAGTCAGGTGATTGGGCCCTCCTATATGATAGCAGATTCATAAATTTTAAAGGTAAATTGTCTACTAGATGGATGAGGCCCTATCAGGTTGATACAATTTATGACAATGGTTCAGTAAGGATAAAGACTATTGATGAAAATCATACTTCATTTTTCGTAAATGGGCATCGACTGAAGGTTTATCATAAGCCTCTGTCAAAAGAGGATTTCGTCAAAAATGTTCTTCAGAGTTCTGAAATGAAACTGGTAAGCAAGAGGGTTTCCCCTCCTACTGACCTACCACAGTAAGTTCAATTTCATAAATTCATCTTCTGTACATAGGTGTGTCCTTAGATAAAGTCTCTCTTTTATTTTTCTAATATAACTAACAAAAACAAAACAAAATTTGGTTGTGTTCCCATGACAAACAAATAAGGAGGGCATCTACCAAATGGAGTCTTCTTTAAGTTTTTTACACTCTTTAAAATTGAAAACACCAGAGAGCAGGAACTGGCCCAGTCTCGTTAAAAATCCACGGGATAGTATAGAGAGTTTCCTTTAAGTTTTTCAGAATCTGTAAAATTGAAAACACCGGCGAGCAGGAACTAGCCCGAGCTCGATAAAAATCCATGGGATAGTATAGAGAGTTTCCTTTAAGTTTTTCAGACTCTGTAAAATTGAAAATACCAGCGAGCATTAACTAATCTGGGCTCGATAAAAATCCACAGAAAAGTAGTAGTTAGGATTATTATTAGTTAGTGTTGAGTCCCTCTTTTGACATATATAATTCCCTATCTTACCTTGTATCTAATCCTTTTTGCCTATGCTATGAGCCTATACTTGACTATTTTCCTCCCACACACATACCTAATGTTATAACCCTAAATTGCACCACACATGCTTACCTGGCATCAGGCCAACTCATATCCCTTCATTACCAAAACATTTGTTGAACAACCTCTGTGAAAATCCTCTTGGGTCAAGGCCCACGTGCCCTAACCCATTACTAAGCATGTGTGCACGCTGGCAGGCCCACTACAACCCGCGTGTACCTAACAAAACACAAAAATAGGAAAGTTACCGATGGGAAAAAAATCTATGGGTCAGTTAATTGAAACTCCCGACCATGCAAACCGAGAGTTCATCCAAAACCCTATCTCCTTCTATCCTATAAAAGAAGGGGTAGGGGTACCATTTGGAGGAGGAAGAATATAGCAAATAAACTCTGCCCATTTGCCGAATCCATTGTCCCAACCCTTTAGCCTTTCCTCAAGCCAAAGGAGAATTAACACAAAGCAGTTGGAGGAAAAAAGAAGAGGAGGAGCCTAGGATCAGGATCAAGGAGCGGTGGTCGGTCTCGACTTTGATTGTAAGTTGATTCATTTTGAAAATAATAAAAGAATACTTTTCCCGTCCCAATGCATGAGTTATCTATGATTTGTTTAATTTGTGCTTAATTTCTAACCCTCAAGTAGAAAAGTATCATTCATGCATCGTTGTTTGTTTTGATTGCAGGTTATCATTGGAAGGGGCAGCACCAACAAACGGACAAAAGAGCAGCGGAGGATCTACACCAAACATCAGTAACAAGGTTGGTAGTTCCTTTCCATGTATGTATTGTGAAAGAGGGGTTTAAGTTTTGGGTGGTAGGTTAAAAAGTAATTTCTTTATGGTCAAAATCTGCATGTAAGTCTGACCCTAGTTTGCTAGTCCGTAGGGTACTTTTCCCAACAACACCTAATGACCGTGTTCATGTTCACAAGAGGTAATTGATGATTTAAAGCATGTTTTTTTTAACTTTCTTGAATTAATTTGATTAAAGTGTTCTATTTTGTATAGTCCTAATAGTTTGACTCATGAGCATCCTATCCGGTACTTGCGCTATTCCAGTACTACCAGACATCATGCAATCCGGCACCAAAGCTATTCTGATACCCAAGGAAGTTTTGATCCGATACTATCTATTCCATATCCATTCCGGTACTGTCTATTCTATGTCCATTCCGGTACCAGACTCGTGACTGTGTGTATTCCGGTACCAAAACCTATGTTTCCAGAATGCGCTAGTTGGACCAATAGGGTGGTGAATATTTCGAGAAGTTAGTTGAATAGAATCTCCCAAATTAGTTTTCCAGAATACGAGAAACTCCATCGCTCATGCACTTTGTGTCATGAGGATGGAGTTGATTCCTAGAAATTTGATGTAAATATCAATTGTAAAATATCTCAAACTGTTTAATGCTTATCTATAGATATTGATAGTATCAGCTTACCTTATATAAAGAATGTTGTATAGGTTATAGGGTGTGGATAATAAGGAATGTAATGAAGTATGCTATTAGAAACAGATGATACCTATCATTTTTATGCATGAAGTAAAAGACTGTTGATCCAATTTACCAGTTGAATTAGCGCAAAAGATCTTTTATGTCAATTCCTGAATGTGAGTGAAAAGATTTAGTCCGTTACTTTCTTAAGAGGTTCCTTCTTGGTTCGGAAAGGGCCCACCGCCCCAACTAAGGTAAACCTCCTTGTATACGTTCTGTGTGTTTGTGTGGATATTTTACAGCAGTGTGTGTGTGTGATTGATCTTTAATTTATTTTCAGAGTCCAGTGTTGAGTTAATCATTTTTGAATTGGTGTGAATAATCAGGTGCTATATCGAATAGATATTTCATTCTCAAATGTTGAACATGGCCATTTAACTATTTGAAGTGCGGGACTAATATATTGAGTTTATGATTGCAGTAGATTTAGTATATCAAGGAACCGAAAGACTTTATACCTCATCTTCATGATCTGCAATGAAGTCTCTCAGTTATACTGGATATTCCTTGTACTGGTTTGTTTGAATTACAATAAGTTGGAGTTGGTTTTGATTTCAAGAGTGATTGGAGTTGATTGCTATCTACTGTTTTGATTACTATAGGAAACAAGCTTCTTAATTCCATCCCTTTAATTCATGAGCCTGAAATGAATATACTTGTTTCTTTAGGATAGCATCTCTTTGATAGGATAGTTCAAAGATATTTGAAGTATTTAGAAATCTTAGAAACATAGTTTTTATTTTATTAATTATTTCCTATATGCAACGGACTTAGGTAGGTTACCTGTTCTCGGCACATATAGTGTAACAAATATTTTGATTACGAATCCCGGATTGACATTTAAATGAGTGTAAGATATATATTGAACATATTTATACACCAACAAGAAGCGGGATATAACCAATCTCTTTATAAGACAACAATGAAAGAAGATAACAAATTCAAGTGTGTCTTCAGGGGAGACATCATAACAACCGTGTAATATTGATTGTTATTGGCTAACAATATCCTGCAGGAGTGTCACTGTGGCATAATTGATCCAACATCTTATTCTCAACTGAAACTAAAAAAGATGACAAAATACAAAAACTAATAGAATAAAATTGCAAAGAATTAAAATAGCAGAAATAAAGTGACAGAAAAGTAAAAGCAGTAGAAAATGCTTAAAATAGAAAACTGAACTCAACTACTATAAGGAGAAATGAAAAAAAGAGAAAATTGAAAACAGAGCTAGATTACTAAAATACATAAAATCCAGACAACGTTAGATCTTTTCAAGTTGGTTCCATGTAATTCTTTAAGTGAGAACCGTTAGTTTTGTAGGAAAACAATCGATCCTGTAAATCTTTTAGAATGTAATAATTTGTACCTAAGACAAAAGTGATCTTAAAAGGACCCATCCATAATTTTTGAAATTTTGAATGTCTTCTCCTATCAGCGTGTGTCGGATCCCATAGAAAAAAAACTCATTGGACTTAAACTTGACAGTCTTGACACTCTTATTGAAATACTTCTTAATAGTTTGTTGTCTCTTTTTAATATTATCCAAAGCAAACATCCTTTTTTCTTCCAAATCTAGTAGTGAATTTATCCTTTGTGAAACATCTGAAGAATTTTATTCTTCGATCTGTAGCATCAACCTTAAGGAAGAAAGTTCCATCTCAGTTGGAAAGAGGGCTTGTTGACCATAAACAAGTTGAAAAGGAGTACAACCAGTGCTTACCTTGGTGGTAGTTCGATTTGCCCATAAGGCATAAGTGAGGAGAGTGTGCCACTGACGAAGCTTATCTGCGACAAGCCTTTTGATGATTCTTACCAGATTTTTGTTGGTAGACTCAGCCTGCCCATTTCCTTGGGGATAATAAGCTGATGAGGTGAAATGTTTAACCCCCAACTTGGCTAGAAATTGAGTCAGCTTAGCAGAAATGAAAGCAAGGCCATTGTTTGTAATAATTTCTAATGAAGACCAAATCTTGAAAAAATATTATTTTCAAGGAAAGAAATTACCTGATCATTTGTGGAATGCTTAAGTGGGATAGATTCAACCCATTTTCTAAAATATTCTATGGCTATCAAAATAAAAATTTGTCCAGTTGAAGAAGGGTGATTAATAGGAGCAATAAAATCCAATCCCCACTTTGAAAAAGGAAAGTCTAGTAGGACAGGTTGTAATGGCATCGCTGAAAGGATTTATTTCCTAGCAAATTTTTGGCACTTGTCACAAGATCTTGAAAAAACATAAGATTCACGAAAGATTGAAGGCCAATAGTATCCTTTTATAATAATCTTGAAAGAAATGGTTTTTGTAGAGAAATGACCTCCTACATGAATGACAGAACTTGAAGACACATGAGCTTCTTGCAACAGTTTTTGTGCGTCTTCATTGTTTACACAACGAAGCAGCACACCATCAGCAGATATTTGAAATAAGAATTCTCCTATAATGGCATATCTTACATATTCAAGACAAAGTCTCCTTCTTTGATGAGTGTCTAAGTTGTCTGGACATCTTTGATTCTGTAAATAATAAACCAAATTCTTGTACCAAGGATGTTCAAACACGAGGATCTGATTGTCAATGTAAAAGAGAGTTGAAAGGAAACTATATTCTTCATCAATTTCTTCACCATTCTCAGCATGTTGAACCAAATGAAGGGCTAGGTCACATCCCTTGATAGTGGTAGAAGTCATGATATTTAAATCATGCGCCTGTATCTTGACAAGCCAATGTGCAAGTTTTCTTGAAAGATAAGTCTGTGAGAGAAAAAACTTGACAGTAGGTAGAGGGAACTTTACCAACGTATGCTTACCTAAGATGTAGTGGAAAAAAATTTCAACAACCTTAACAAGAGTGAAAGCATGTTTCTCAATAAAAGAATATTTAAATTCATCATCAGACAAAATTTGACTCATGTAAGCCACTGGTTTTTCATTTCCTTGGTCATCATTTTGCATAAGGACAGCAGAAACTGCCTCCTCGGTGGCATTAGTATATATCATGAACTCCTTCTCAAAATCAAGCTTCGCCAAAACCAGTGTGGAACTGATTTCTTTCTTAATCTCTTCAAAAGAATTTTTGACATCATCTGTCCAAGAAAAATAATGATCTTTCTTAAGCAGATTATGAATTGGCTTGACCATCACCGCAAAATCTGGAACAAACCCACAGACGAAGTTAATAACCCCTATAAAAGCTTGAACTTCTTTCTTGGAAGTGGGAGCAGGAAGATTAAGGATAGTAGCAATCCTTTCAGTATCAATGCTTATTCCTAAATCGAAGAAGATGTGTCCAAGGAGCTTTCCCTCGGTAACACCAAAAATGGACTTGGAAGGATTTAGAGAAATGCCAAATTTCCTACATTGCATGAGAACTTTTCTCAGATGACCAAAATGATCTGATCAGATTTTAGAGTAGATTTTTGTTGGCACAGGGGCATACCCAGGGTTCAGCACTACAACAACACACCAACAAAACCCTAACTATCGACCCTTTCAACAACACCTGCGAAGCAAATGAAGTCTCACCTAAGGTAGAGGCAAGGGTGGTTGCAGGACTCCAGTGTCTGCAACCTTATCTAGGACACATATATGTGATTGTAACACCTTGACAAATCACTTAGCAATATAGTTCATCAATGTTTAACCAGTATCTACTTCACAGGTTGTTGGGCTCTAAAGATGTCTAAAAACATCCTTAGTTTAACATTAATTTATCAACCCGAGGATTCGTCTTTTATCTCAAAGAGTATCGACAAAGTCTATGCAGATAGCTCGTAGAGGCTAAAATTATGTATTGAAAGCAAATATGAGTTTATCGACAATCAAGTTCCTCAAACATTCATTAAATATTATAGTAATTGAAATCTAAAGTTGTGCAATGGAAAGGAACTAATTAATCTATTGAATTCATTTTAAGAGAAGTAATTGAATCTAGATAAAGATTTGCAGAAATGACTATTATTATGAATCAAATTACTGGAAATAAAAATGCGAATTACTCTATCTATGAAAATAAACAGAGACTGTAATCTAGTCAAAAAGAGACAACAATCGTATTTCTATTGAAAGGAACAACAACTATATTCTAACGGAAAGGAACAACAAATGTAAACTAAGTAAAAGGAACAACAAATGTAAACTAAGTGAAAGGAACATCAAATGTAAACTAAGTGAAGGGAAAAACAAACGTGAACTTATGAGGAACTGTCACACATCAAATCTCAGTAATATGAATTGGAACAACAATCATCTAATGCTTCAGGGAATATCTATATCTTGCAATTGACATGAAATCATCAACACACTTATGCATTCATTTAACTACTGTAAAAGAGAATCGAATCACAAAACATAAATTGAACTGATACTATTACAGGTCAAACAATAGCTCCTTTAGACTGGGCCCTTGGTCCTTAGAAGAACTTCTATTTGAAATTCAGTATATAGAAATGGTAAAATCGCTCGAAGCTTCTATTGATTTCATAGCTAGTACAACATTTTACAAAAAATTCTAATGCATAGAAATTCTAAGTTCTAAGTTCTTGGGCGCAATTCTTCTACCTCTTTTTAAGATCTATTTACCCCTTATATATTACAATAATCTAGGTAAATTAAGTTATCCTGAGGATCGAGAGATCCTCATGATTTCTTTACTATTACAATATAAGAAACTTGATCATCTTCAAAACTGCCTTGTGCCATAAAGTCTTCAACCTCCAATAGTTTGCGCATCTTCAAGATTTCCTTTGTTATCTTGGGTTTGACAATATTTAATGAATCCTGTAATAAAACCAGACAATTCCAATCATATTTAGGATCTATGTAATCTAACTTCAACAATAATGCTAAAGAGTATATTATTCATTTTCTATTCTATTTGCTCCTAAATAATCGAAAAGTCAATCAAGATTATATCATGAAATGTGGGAAAAGGAAGATATTTATACCTTTTTCATAACTTAACATACCCCCCAGCTTACCTTCTTGCATGTCCTCATGCAAGCTGAGATTTTACATGTAAAGTAGCAATGTTGTAAGGTGGAAAGGTTGGTTCACCAGGCCTTCTAAACCCATTGCTTTTTTTGAGTTCTCCAAAAGAAGCATCCTCCCTTTTCTTGTTATTTTGATAATCTTTTTGGTAACTTTCTGGAGGGAACCAGATGATAGGGGGATTATATCTGCACCCAATCCAAGCAGGCCCTTCCTCTTGGAGCAATCTAGAATACCTCTCTATTATGTAGGTTGCTGCAAAGAAATTCCTGTACCCAAAGGGTTCCCTACTCTTTACTTCACTGGAGGATGCATCCCATCTCAGTTTAGAAGTAGCAAGAGCTTCCTCCTTAAGCTCCCTAAAATGAGTGATACTTGAACGTATAACCTGTAGATAGATAGGGGATAAGGAGTCTACGACCCCCCCTCTTTTCATGAAGGTTTTATGTCACATAATGGTTGGAAAGGACTTTGGAGGTTCTCCCCTAACCCAGAGATCTAGCCCAACTTCCCTCTTTAGGAAGGTTTTATGATCTTTACCCCCTCTAAATTGGTTCTGAGTAAATGACAGAAATGCCTGAAATTGTATGTCACCTATGAATGGGCCAGGGTTATCTTCCCTTTTTTCTTCTAGAATGAAATTATGAAAGTACAATTCACACAAAAAGTATTGTACCTTTTCATCCTACTCTCTGAAACATGAAATAAACTCAGGTACAGTGGAAAATGAAATAGTTTTTCTTACTCTGATGGCCTTCACTCTTAATAACATATATCGTTCTAGAAAGAATAAAGTGTAATTGGTGGCAGGGACTTTGCAATTAATAGCATCAGAGTAGACATCATAGATTTCTTTGATTTGCTCCAAAGATTTTTCTAATTGGGTTTGCACCTTTTTTATCTTCCCTTGGGCTCTGGTGAGTGCAGTATAGGTCTCACCCCCTGTTGTTTTCATGTCCTTCAGTTGTTTAACAATATTTTGATATTCATCCCTAGTGACCATCTCATCTTGGTGTTGAGCCAATGCTCATTGGGCTTGTCTCATATCTGCCTTTAGTTTATCAATGGTGACACCCTGTGCATGAGACTAGTATGCTTGGTATTCTTCCATAGTGCCCATATCTTCCCTAGATTGAGTTAATGCCCTCTAGACCTGTGTAATATCTGCTTCCAGTCTGTCCACAATAACACTATGTTTATGGGACTGGAGTGCTTGGTGCTCTGCCATAATCAGTAATTCATTTTTATTTTGAACCAGGGTTTGTTGAGACTGCATCAATTTTTCCTCCAATCTCCTGATGGTAGCATTATGCTATAGGATTTGAGCTATTTCCTCTAATATTAGGGTGTATGTCTACACCTCAGCATCAAATTCTTCTGTAGCTATAATATTTTCTTGTGTTTCTAAAGGAATTGCTTCCTCATTCTGAGCTACTATTTCTTCCACTACTATTTCTTCAGGGTCTGTCTGTATCCCTACAAAATTTGTACTGACTGCTTCTTTAGGAAGAGGGTTTCTTCCTTGCACTATGGCCCTTTTGTTCTTCTTTCTTCCGTGAGCCTTATCTGTCTGTTCTAGTTTTTTCCTCAATTCCTTAATAATTTCCTTGAGTTTAACCACCTTCTGCTTTAATACTTCATCCTTTTTATCCTTTTTCTTCAACAATTTGTTTTCTTTTTTTAACTTTCTAATTTTCTTATGGCTCTTGGCTGATTTTTGTTTATGAGAGGTCTCAAGGTCTTCTTCATTAAGGCCAATAGATGTTTGTTCCTCTGTTCCTTCCAAATTTTTTGTCTATCCAAGAGGGCTTCTTGTTTCAAAATGAGGTTCTTCCTGTGCTCTGTCCTTAGGAAAAGACATTCCAATATCAGGAAAATCTTCAACTGGTTTTGAAGAGGAGTCTTGTTCTAGACATTTTTCTAGATTATTTGTGCCTCTGTCAATTGAGGTTCCCAAGCTTCCCAAAACCTGGGCTATTTCTACCTCATAGTTCTTCATAAATTGTTTTTTCAAATGCTCTAATGTCGATTGGGTGTCTTCCTGATCATTCCTTTGTGAGGTCTGTTCTACCTGCCCAATTTCTTGAGCATTCTCGCATGGAGACTGTTCTGTAGAATTCTGAAGTTCTTTAGGCTGTTTTGTTGTACCCTGAATTGCTTCAGTTGTTTCTTGAATTTGTTTGCTTCTTCTCCTTGTCTGAATGATGGTTGTAGGGGAAGTTGTTTCTCTCTTCCTCTTTTTCATTAATGCTTATGTTTGTGAGGTCTGGGCCTCTGTAATTTGGGCATGGTTTTCCTTAGCTTCAATTTGAGGAGATGGGATTTCTCTCTGGGAAGTAGTCTCCTCTGCCTATCTATCTTCAATTTCCTGTGGTGGTTCTTCATGGCATAATTCAGGTTGCTCCAGTTGTGGAGGTCTATTGGCCTCAATCAGGTTATCCAAGGTCAATTGAGCTTGACTCAGCGCTTTATCTGTTATCAGTTTAACTAATGTGTGGTGACTGATAACAGTAACAGGGTCCTTGGATTTTTTTGTTCTTAAGGAAACCTCATGTAATATGGAATTCAGAAAGAAAGGTAGATTAAGTACTAACCATTGTTTTAAAGATGTCATCAATTTGAGGTGGTGAGGTTGAATTATGTCATATCGTCCATCACAAGTGATGTACCGCTGAATTATCCCTGCAAGTTCCTTCCATGGTTCTCTGAGGGTACTGGGATTGAGTCCCTTTCCCTTCTTATCCAATTCTTCCCCAGGGTCTGTGAAAGTTTCCACAACTTCCTTCAGTGTTGTGTATCTTCCTGTCCATTGAATTCCCATGTTAGGGAGGCCTATGACCTCTGCTAAGATTTTTGAGGTGACTGAGATTTGTATGTCTCGCACCATAGAGTTTTCTCCCTGTGGATTATGAAAGAATTCAAGCATGACATTCGTGTCATATCCATGCAGACGGTTGAAGTACTCTATCCACCCTAGCTGGTGCAGGATGTCTCTTGCTTGCTCTGTAATATTTAGTAAAGTTGGCTCCCTGCGCACACCTCTGCCACCCATTTTGTGAGAAAATGGGGATGACTATCGTTCCTAGTAGCAGACTTGGTTAGACTAGCTTGGAGGAAAAATGGCCAAAAATAGAAAATATTAGAGACAACAAATGTTTACAAATGTGGGTATGTATTACAATCATTACTATCTTTATCGAGAAGCATGTCGAGCATCCACTCCCCTCATTAATATAAAGGTCAACCTCGACCATCAACATAGGGAAAAGTAATGAGTGTAGGTATTGATGGTGAGAAGTAATGATTGTACGACCGCCGCCAATGGGGCTCAATTATTTATTTTCAAACAACATATTTTAACGGTAATCATTAAACGTTAATCCTCTTTTGTGGAATTGAAATATACCTATACTCGAAAGAATTCTTTAAGGATACATATGCCAAATAAATTAAATCTGTTCATTTAAATAATATCCCACATATCATAATGTTGTTACTTTTTCATTTCATTGAATACAATTGAAATGATAGCCTCGTTATTGAGTGAAGGAAATCTAGAGATACGCAGAAACTTGGCGTTTAAGGTAAACTTCCATACCACAGGCAGAGCCATTGTTGCTAGTAAGCATCCATAGCCTTGACAGGGTTTCCTTTTAACCCTCAGATGAGCCTGTATCCTTGATACTTATTTGAATCATATTTTCCAAAATGACCATTATCCTGGTTTGGTAGCCAGATGGTGATAATGCCACTCACTAGATTGTAACATAGGTGAAAAAGCTAGCTCGTGATGAGACCCCTTGTCCTTTGACTAGAAAATGTCAAAGGCCATTGCCCTGGTGTGGTAGCCATAGTGGGAATGTAACTTAGGTTATTATCCTATGATCGTGGTAGTTTGGCTCGTGATGAGACCCCCTATTCTTTTTGAAAAAAATATTATATATATATATATATATATATATATATATATATATTAAGTTTTAAGTTTTTCTCGAAAAAGACCATTATCCTAGTTTGGTATCCAAATGATGATAATGTAACTCACTAGAGTGTAACTTAAGTGAACAAGTCAGATCGTGATGAGACCTCTTGTCCTTTGACAAAATAAAATGTCAAAGTCCATTTCCCTAGTGTTGTAGCCATAGTGGGAATGTCACTTAGGTTAGTATCCAATGATCATGGTAGGTTGTCTCGTGATGAGACCCCCTATTCTTTGTGGGAAAAGAAAGAAATTTTATTGATTTTTTATTTTTTTTTGAAGTGTATGAAGGGAGGCTCATCTACTCCTTAAGAGTAAGGGATGTTGTAAAGAAGTGTAAGGATTCCAAGTAAAAGTGTGTCGCAAACTCCTTATTAATTATAAAGGCAAGATATCATTTAAGTGTATTTGTATGTATAAGGGAAAAGAAACAAATTATGGTGGTTACAGGTTATGAACAAGGTTTAAGATATTTCGAAGAAAGTGATCCAAAAAAAACAATTTGATAAGCTATGGGAGATAGTCCACAAAATAATGATAGATCGTTAGAAATAATGCTGGTGAAAATTATTTGGTGAAAGTTGTACCCCAAAGGAAAGGTTTAGCGTTTTATCAGCAATGTAGGGAAGGAATGGAAAAATGAACAATAGGTGTGGAAAAGGAACAATGGGTGCAACAAAGGAACAAAAATTGTTCCATTCAAAGGAACAACAAGCGCACAAAAGGAACAACAATTCTTCCGTTCAAAGGAATTAGAAGATGTGCAAAAGGAAAAAAAATTGTTACGTTCAAAGGAATCAGCAGGTGCGCAAAAGGAACAACAAATGTTACATTCAAAGGAACAACAGGCGCGCAAAAGGAACAACAATTGTTCCGTTCAAAGGAATAGCAGGCACGCAAAAGGAACAACAATTGTTTCATTCAAAGGAACAACAAGCGTGCAAAAGGAACAACAATTGTTCCATTCAAAGGAACAACAGGCGCGCAAAAGGAACAACAATTGTTTCGTTCAAAGGAACAACAATTGTTCCATTTTTAACCATCTAAATAGGTAATTTTTAGAAACCCGGAAATGTATTTTGCTTGAATTCAAGGTTGATTCCTCATCAACTAAATTCATTTATGAGTTGTTTTATTTCAAAATTAAGTAATGGATGGTTTGTTAGTGTAATGAATTTCATTATAGTTGCCCAATTGTTTCTGTTGAATCATGACACATTCATTTCTCTACGAAATATAGGGTTTGGGTGATGAGATGAAGCAGGAGTTCGAATGGAAAAGAGTGTTAATTGATTTCATTACAATTATCCTCCCTAGTTTTTACTTTCTCGAATGACTGTCGAAAATAATAATAAAAAACTAAATAAAATCTACAGAAAACAAAATTATATATAGTATGTACAGTGTCAACAAAATTCAACATTTATGGAATTGGGGTGGCTAGATTACCTTCCCATCCAGCCAAAATTCGAACGGTAGGGTCCTTACTTACCTCTTGGTAGAAAGATTCTTTCGAGGGTGGATGATGATAGAGTCGTAGCCGATGTCCATTGACCCGAAATGGAGATCTAGAACAGTCGATGGTGCTTAACATGACTGTGCCATTATCATGGACCTCATTGATTTCGTATGGTCCTAGCCACCGTGTCTGTAATTTTCCCAAAAAATCTTGAAATCTGGAATCAGAGAGGAGTGCCCAGTCACCTTTTTTAAATGATTTTTTTTTATATGCTTGTCGTGCCAGGTCATTTTCTATTGCTGAAGAATAGTCGTGCGCTCTACAACAGACAAGTGTTCTTCATCCAATTCATTGAGTTGCTAAAGGCATTTTTTATGTGCTTTTGTAAGATCCAGTCTGATTTCCTCGTCCATGCTTAGAGTCTTGATTTCAAACTCGATTGGGAAGATGGGTTCTTTGCCATAGACTAAATGATAAGAAGAGTAGCCAGTGGTATTACACCATGTTGTGCGGTAATCCCATAAGGCATTTTGGAGCTCAGAAGCCCAATTATGTCTGTTTGTTGAGACAGTCTTTGTCAGGATTGCCTCCAAGACTTTATTAGTGATTTCCACTTGCCCATTTGCTTGTGGATGGTACGGAGAAGTAATTTTGTATTTGATATGATAATTATCTAGGGTGGTGGTGATTCTATGAGCTGTAAATTGTGACCCCCCCATCAATAATTACCTCTCTTGGTAGTCCATAGTGTATGAATAATTTGAAAAGAAATTTGATGACTACTTCTTCTATTGCATTTGGTAAGGCTTTTGCCTCTACCCATTTAGTCATGTAGTTCATTGCGACTAGAATATAGACCTTTTGATTTGACTTTGGATTGAAGGGGCCTCTGAATATTGAAGGCCAATAATAGCCCATCTGCAGAATTTTGTGTCCAGTCCTGCGATCTACAAAATTCCCACCATAGGGCTCATCATGTTCGTCCTTTAGTATGTTGTAGATTTCGTCATCTCGTACGCATCTGTGAATCTGGAGATCAGCTCTTGTATGGAAGAGATATCCACTGATCTAGGAAAATCGTGCGCTACGTTGGACAATTAGTTTTCTTTCCCTTGATGAAATATGTGCCGATAATCTTCTCGCTGCCAGGTAATTTTCCACGTCAACGTACCAAGGTGGATTTGTAGTAACAACAAACAGATGCTCATCTGGAAATCGATCTTCGATTATTAAGGAGTTGTATGTTTTAGGTATGCGGGATAGGAAGTCTGCGACGAGGTTTTCTCTCCCGGGTCGATATTTGATGGTGATATCAAATTCCTGCAATAGTAACAACCATCGAGTGACCCGTCCATTAGTAATTGTTTTATTAGCCAGGTATCTAATAGCAGAATAATCAATATACAAAATGACCGGATAGCCTGTTATATAATGACGAAATTTATTGATGGCATGTATAACAACTAAAAACTCTTTCTCTGTTACTGTATAATTAAGTTCAGCTGAATTAAGATTATTGCTAATAAAATAAATGGTGTAGGGTTTCTTGTCCTCCTCTTGTCTGAGGACAGTGCCTATGGCAATATCTGATGCATCAGTGGAGATGTGAAATGGTATTTTCCAATTTGGCCCCCTCAACACCAGTATTGTCGAGATCAAATTATTGAGTCCTACAAATGCCACATCACACTTGTCAGACCACTGAAATTCTACATTACTAGTCAAAGCATGTAAAGGTGCAGTGGTTATTGCAAAAATTTTCATAAATCTACGATAGTATCCTGAAGCACCAAGAAAAATACGTACCTCAGTTTGTGTGTGTGGTGTAGGAAGATTAAGGATTACCTCTATTTTTGTTGGATCTACCCTAATTCCATCTGCAGAGATATAATTCCCTAGTACCACACCTTTTTTCATCATCATGTGACACTTTCCGTGGTTTAAACATAACCTGGTCACAATGCACTGCTCTAGTATTTTTTCCACGTTATTCAGTGCTTGATCGAAGTTGTCGCCATAAGAAGTGAAATCATCCATATAGACTTCAAGTCCTTCGCTGATTAGATCGCTAAATATGCTCAGAATGGCCCTTTGAAAAGTGGCTGGAGCGTTACAAAGTCCAAAGGGTAGTACTATGTATGCAAAAGTGCCCCAGGGGCATGTGAATGTAGTTTTATCTTGATCTTTTGGGGCAATCTAAATCTGATTGTACCCACTAAAACTATCTAGGAAAGAAAAGAATTTCTTTCCTACCAAAGTATCCAGGACCTGGTCAATGAAAGGCAAAGGGAAGTGGTCTTTTTGAGTGGATTTGTTAAGTTCCCTGTAGTCAACACTGATGCGCCGTTTCCCATTTTTCTTTGGGACGATCACTAATGGAGAAACCCATCGACTATCTGAGATGGGATATATAAAATCTACCTCCAACAACTTTTGTAATTCTTCTTTAATGATATACCTGAGGTGAGGATTCAATATTCTCTGTGGTTTTCAGATAGGCTGGGCATATTTTTCAACATAAATGTGGTGCGTGCAGAGTTGTGGATCAATACCTTTCATATCAGAATATTCCCATGCAAAAGCTTGCTGGTATTTGGAGAGGACTTGAATTAGCTTCTGTTGTTGTTGTTCATCTAAATTGGCATTGACGTTTAGAGACCTCCCTAGTGCAATCTCGACAGGTTTTCTATTATGAACAACTGTAGTTGGAATTTGTTGTTCCATTAAATCTTCCAGCAGGTCTCCCTGTGCTTCACAGTCTAGAACAGCTTAGAGCATCTAGCAGGTCGGGTTGCTCATGGTGGTTGGATTATTGATAAACCCACGGATTACGTCATCCTCTAGCTAGTTTTTAAGTCTCAGGGCTTCTTCCTGCATAAGAGGGGCTCGCAAATCCTTCTCTGGGTATCGCGATGGTGGAAATTGTGGATATATGAAAGTTGGAATTGGTTTAGCAGGAGGATATAAAGTGAGGTTTTTGTTATACCCCCTCTAGTGATTGTCATATTACCTGCTCGACATCCTATGTACGCATCTACTGTTGCAAGCCATGGCCTGCCCAATATCCATGGATGCCCTTCAAGTCCACTTCTTAGGTTGATGATGAGGAAGTCCACCGGATATTCCCAAGAGTCGATGGAGATTGCTATATCATGTAATGTGCCAATTGGTCGAACTATCGATCGATCTGCTAACTGCAACATTTTTGCGGTGGGTTCGAAGGAGTTAAAACCCAGGGTATTGCAGGTTTCCATAGTCAGGATGTTGATGGCTACTCCTAAATCAACTAGTGTATTGGGAAAAGAACAGCCCTGGATCTGAACTGTCACTATGGGATTCCTCGGATATGAATATTTAACCAGTTCTTGTCTACCTAAAATTAGATCAGACAAGGCTCCTACCATGCGGACTGTTGATGATGGATTTTTAATTTTTCTGATGGGCTTTCTCCCACATAGATCCTTGATCATTTTTGCGTAGATTGGGATGTCCTGAAGAGCTTGCAGGAGTGGAATGTTGATATATAAATTCTTGAGTTCCCCTACAATGTTGAAGTTGGGATATATGGTCAGTTTTTCTATCACCAATCTTTCAGGGAATGGAGGGGAAGGCATTGCATCCTTATCAGGATCTTGTGATTCGACTATGTTCCCCCCCTGCTCAATTTCTTCTGTTATTACCGCAATCGAAGGTGTTATTGCTGGTTGTTTTTCACTCTCCTGCTCTTGAAAAACATTATTTTATTTAGGAGAGATTATTTGTCCCGATCTCAACCATAGTTCACTGCACCCTACCAAGCTAGTCTCTCCTTCTCCATTCTCCATAATCTGGACAAGCTGAGCCAGTCTGTTATTTGGATTTGGGTGAGGTTGGGCTGGTAGTTGAGGGAGCAATTGGGGTTGTGGGTTTTGGGGAAATTGGAGTGGTTCTTGTAATGTAGGCTGAGTTTGAGGGGCCATCCCCATAGGTTGGTTGTTTATCCCCACGGGGTGCTATCAATTTTGATTCCAATTTGGGTTTTGGGTAGTCATGTTGGGCCACTGTGAAGGGTAGATGTTGTTATTTCAGTTTTTCCAAGATGAAGTGGGATATTGTGAGTTAGACCAAGTGGAAACTATAGTTGGTTGATTCTTCCAGGAAGGATTTGCAGCGGGCTAGTTTTTCCAAGTGGGATTTGCAGGTGGGTATTGTTGGGGCTACTAGTTCTGATTATTAAATGGTTGACCCTACCATGTGCTACCAGGAGCTTGTTACTGATTATACTTTCCAGAGAAGAAAGAGGAAGGGTCCTATAGTGTATTTGGAGGCCGATTTTTCCATTGACAACGCTGAGCCATTAGATATAATGGCTTTGTTTCTTCTTCTACTTCTCTAAAGACAGATTTCAATCCAGGAAGTGATGGGCATTGTTCCATGTCATGATCCTTGGTGAAGATAGTGCAAACCTGGACCACATCCAAAGGGAAATCCCTTGGACCATGTTTTCTTCTGCACCTGTGGAAAAATATGGCCAACGTTTGTTCTGCTTCTGTTTTTTTCTGTTTGGCCTACAACACATCCAATTGTGTAGTCAGCGTGCACAAAATATCTCTTTTGAAGTTTTCTAAGAGATTACCAACTTCAGCTCGTGTAACACCCCCGCTGGTAATATTTCTATTTCTGGTGAGGGGGGTACACATCCTTGATCTGCTCCATGAACTTCCTCTTGATAACCTGATGCACAATAGGATGATGTAATCATAAGTTTCTTGATAAATGTCACCCTTCTCCATTAAATTCAATGTTTCTACCCATTCATCTTTCATACCTTTAATCAGAGTTGCCTTAAGTACTTCACCTGGTAATGTGCCATAAGGTGATCTTTGTAAGTTAGATTGAAATCTCTCGACATATTCTTCTAATGATTCATTTTCTTTTGCATACATTTGAAATATTTCATCTTTTAAGTCTCTGGTTCTACAATAATCCTAATATTTTGTCAAGAAGGCCTATTTCATCTCATCCCATGAGTATATAGTTCCTCCCCCTAATCTCATGAACCAACGTAGAGTTGCTCCTTTCAAAGTGGAGGGGAACAAGTTTAATTTTTGGGGTTCAGAGGTGTAATCATACCCTCTACATAGGACATCAAATTCAAATAAGAATGCGTCCGGGTCTTCTGAGATTAATCCATGAAAGGTTGGTAGGTTTTGTAGGGTAATTTCCTTCATGGGGGAATTAGCGATTGGATCAACTATCAAATATTCAAAAGTGGAAGTCTGGGTACGTTGTGGATTTGGTTGTGCCATTTGATCGAAAATATCCCAGAAATATTCAGGGATTTCTTGATCCGGATATTTTTTTGAATTGATTGGTTATCTGATCCTCTAGGGGATTTGATTGCAGTCCCTCTACCTGGGATTTTGGGTATGCCTTCTTCTTTCACAGGAGATTCAGGATCTGGTGGTGTGTCTGTCTTATCTATCCCACTGGTTTCTCCTTCTCCTTCCTCCATATTACAAGAGTTTCCCTCTTCTAAAGGGTTGAGGGGTGGAAGATCTGTGCTCTGAAATCTTTGCTTAGTCCCTTCAGTTTTGCTATGAATCTCGGCATGGGCTGCAGTTGGTGAAACTGCCACCTGAGGGATTTGGGTAAATCCTTTCCTAGGTCCAACTGAAGCTTGAGATTCTTCTTTTCAAATGATGTCGTCTATGAAAGTGCTTCTTCCAGGGAGCAATGAGCCCTGGGATTTGGTAATTTTTGGTGGGGGTTTTGGTTTTTCAATATCTTTCTTCTTAGTCATACACACCTCACACAAAAAATGGAAAATCAAGAAAGAAAAAAAAAACCCCATGCAACCTCTTAATGCGTCAGCTGGAGGTAGGCACTGGTATAAGCATCTTACTTATTGTCTGCATAGGTTCTTACCTTTCGTCTTCAATACCTCGTCCTCCAGAGGCACAATCTATGATACCTTTGACATTCTTCCCCGGCAACGAAACCAAAATGTTGGGCTCTAAAGATGTCTAAAAACAGCCTTAGTTTAACATTAATTTATCAACCCGAGGATTCATCTTTTATCTCAAATAATATCGGCAAAGTCTATGCAGATAGCTCGTAGAGGCTAAAATCGTGTAGTGAAAACAAATCTGAGTTTATCAACAATCAAGTTCCTCAAACATTCATTAAAGATTCTAGGAATTGAAATCTAAAGCTGTGCAATGGAAAGGAACTAATTAATCTATTGAATTCATTTTAAGAGAAGTAATTGAATCTAGATAAATACTTGCAAAAATGACTATTATTATGAATCAAATTGTTGGAAAGAAAAAGGTGAATTGCTCTATCTATGGAAAGAAACTAGTCGAAAAGAGACAACAATCATATTTCTATTGAAAGGAACAACAATTATATTCTAACAGAAAGGAACAACAAATGTAAACTAAGTAAAAGGAACAACAAATGTAAACTAAGTGAAAGGAACAACAAATGTAAACTAAGTGAAGGGAAGAACAAACGTGAACTTATGAGGAACTAGCATGCATCAAATCTCAGTAATAGGAATTGGAACAACAATCATCTAATGCTTCAGGGAATATCTATCTCTTGCAATTGACATGAATCATCAACACACTTATGCATTCATTTAACTATTGTAAAAGAGAATCGAATCACAAAACATAAATTGAACTGATATTATTACAGGTCTAATAGTAGCTCCTTCAGACTGGGCCCTTGGTCCTTAGAAGCACTGCTATTTGAAATTCAGTATATAGAAATGGTAAAACCGCTCAAAGCTTCTATTGATTTCATAGTTGGTACAACATTTTACAAAAACTGTTAATGCATAGAAATTATAAGTTCTGAGTTCTTGGGTGCAATTCTTTTACCTGTTTTTAAGATCTATTTACCCCTTGTATATTACAATAATCTGGGTAAATTAAGCTATCCTGAGGATCGAGAGATCCTCGTGATTTCTTTACTATTACAATATAAGAAACTCAATCATCTTCAAAACTACCTTGCTCCATAAAGTCTTCAACCTCCAATAGCTTGTGCATATTCAATATTTCCTTTTCTATCTTGGGTTTGACAATATTTAACCAATTCTGTAATAAGAACAGACAATTCCAATCATATTTAGGATATATGTAATCTAACTTCAACAATAATGCTAAAGAGTATGTTATTCATTTTCTATTCTATTTGCTCCTAAATAATCGAAAAGTCAATCAAGATGATATCATGAAATGTGGGAAAAAGGAAGATATTTATACCTTTTTCATAACCTAACACAGGTAAAACCCTAATTACAGAGCATCATAGTATTAAACCAGATCTAGCATCTAGCGGCACTTAGCATGATGAAACAAATCAGATCTAGCAAATTCAAGCACTAAGCACATTCACACAGGGCATATCCATCATTTAATCTCACTATTAAGCACAAAAAAATAAATAGATCTACCTATCATTCATCTATATCAAAGCACTAAGAAAGTAAATACATCAATAAATCGTGCAAAGAATTCACAACACATAATGTACGTGGTTCACCCCCACCCTAGGGCTACGTCCACCAACTCTTCGTCTTCTTTATTAGCTTTCTTCAGTCTTCTTACATGCACAGAGCCTCCAGATCAACTTCATAGAGGACAGGAGATCTGTGCACTCTTCACTAGATCCTCCTTCCCCAAGCTAGGTTACAACACAAAGCATACATACAGTTCCTTACAACCACTTTCACTCAACCATGAAACATACACAAAGCACTTACAATTGTTACTTGCACTTAGCACCACTTACAACTGACTTTTCATTCGCACTTAGCCATTCATACTCACTACATGGCCTAGCATCTATTTATACATTACAAAATCAGGTCTAAACATGGGTAAACCCATGGGTTGACATCCCCATACCCGTTACAGAATCCCAAATCCCTAAATCCCTAAAAGGGGGATGAGATCCCACGATCTCTGCTTCACTTTATGCTCCACCTTCCATAGCTTTTCAAAGTCCCAAAAATAGGTCTAACATGACCAAGGATCCTCAAAACATGGTCAAGGGCTAGCAAACCCCCAACACTCACCTGTGACTCATCCCGAGTCACTCTGATCTGGGTAATTCTGCTTCAAAAGCCTCGATCTTGGCTTGAGCTGCTTCAACTTTTTGTTGTGCCACGACCTCTTGTTCAGGAAATGCTTGGATAATAGCTTCATTGACAGTTCCCTCTAGGCGTTGTTCTACTGCAGTGATGACTTGTTCTAGTTCTGCTCCTCGGCCTTCGATCTCTGTGAATAGTTGGAAAGCCTCATCATGTATAGGTTGGAGCCTCTGATTCACTTCCATAACTCTGATTTGAATGGTGTGGACCTACTGTTGAGTGGTGCGCTACTTTTGGGATTGCTTCATCCTTTCAACAGCTGACAGGGGCTTCAACTGCACCTGTATTATTTCTGCTTGATACTTTGCCTCTTGGAGTTGTGACTCCAATGTCTTCAGTTCTGGATTCTTAGTGAGTCACTCATACATCTGGGCACTGTGATCACTCAGTTGTTTACATTCCAGGGTGAGGCCCTTGATTCTTTCAACTACACCTCAAGCAGTTTCTTCACTTTGATCCCTCACATCCTGCGGAGTGTCGGGCACTATGCAGAGCTCTAAGTATGCTATTCTTTATTGTAGTTGTTGGATATCTTTCGCAAGTTTCTCTACTTGATGCTTGACTGAGTCTTCTACCTTTATCTCTAGGATTGTCACAGAGCGAAGTTATCTGTTGACTGCTTCCTTCACTTCGATTTTCTCTACGAGAAACTGTTCTTTTTCCTGTTGAATCTGTCTTTCTCCTATTCAAACTTTGTTCAGAGGGAAACTTTCTCCTACTCTGCAACTCAGCGTTGTTCTACTACTACTTCTTTCACTTGCTTCAAGGCTTGGGTGTCTTGTTCTATTTATTTTTGTGTTCGACAAAGGTGAGCTTCGGTCGCATCAGCTAGTTGTCGGAGTTGGGCTAGCTCATCTCCCAGCTCCGGTTCTCCCGATGGAAGGGGTGCAGTGGAAACTTTGCGACTGGACTGAAGGGCCTATTGTACCCCTTGGAGTTTGACCTCATTTCTGTCATACATCTCCTCCTGTTTGGTTTCTTGTTTCTGCAATATTTCCTGCGAGGCATCATTCATGGCTGCAATGATGAAGCCAAAATCATCGACAGTGAGAACAAACTGCATCTTGGTCAAAGTGCCTCTGGATTTCTTCCGGGAAGAGGGTTTCGGGGGAGAAACCTTCCTCTTCTTCAGGGGATCAACCTCATCTTTAGGAGGTGTTACTTCGCCTTGCTTCTTCTCATATTCTTTTCCATTTATCTCTTCTAATTCGTCATCACCCCCTCGGTCAGGTGATACTGAAGAAGTATTCTCTGATGTGCTACTTAATTCTTGGACTTCTTCGGTCTTCTTCCTTCTACTAGGTCTAGATGTGTCATGTTCCTTGTGAGCAGCCTCCGAGCTATCAGTTTCGGGGTCAGACATCTTTGCAGGGTCAATGGGGATATAGAGGTCTACTAACCAGTCCTTGGTGATCTCCTCAAGGTCCTCTTCCGTGATCTTGTAGTACGACTAAAACTCCTCTTTATGTTCATCTGTTCATGTAGTAATATAGATGAAGTGTCGATCTGTGCGAAAATTCATAAGGGGTCAGAACCTATATAGGTTTTTCATCTTCATGTGAGGTTCAACTTCGATGTATCTCTTTAGCTAGAGATAATATGTGTGAAAAAATGCATTCGAATGCCACTGTTTTCCCATGTCTCTCGAGTACCAGAGCATGGTGAACTTCGCAGAGAGCAACTCAAACAGTTCAATGTCCGGGAAGGTTGCACCTTCTGGAATCTCCCAAGAAATAAACACGATGAAGATCAGGATCCAGCTAAAGTGTAACTTGTAGCCCTGATCATGTGCTTCACAGTAGTCTAATTCCAGTTGATTAACTAGGTACTTTGCCCAGTTCATCTGTAGGCCTTCTACACATTTCCCCATGAGGTCAACGACAAATCCTATGACCTGCGTGGGTATTTTATTCCTTACAATATTTCCTACAATTAATTGGCATGCTAGGTGCACTACACCATTCTGGATGGAAGATACCTTGTAGCCTCCCGTCCCCTTCTCAACATCACCGTAGGTATCCTTGATCTTCTGTGCTAACGTGTGATTTGTGGTTTTTCCTGGATAAAATTCCTGTGGGTCGGGTCCTTGCATACTCAATCTGGTGATCCTATGGATCAATGTTTGATCGACTGTGATACAGAGGTCTAGCCATAAGTAGCTGCCATGGTAACATGAAAGTAGGAGCTTGACACATGCGTTAACCTCCTAGTGTCTTCCAAAGTGTGGGATTTTCATTACAATCAACAGGGTGGACTGCGTAAGGTTCATCGTCCACGATTGGGGGATTATTTTTGAGCTCTTCCCCTTTGTCCTAGTCAAGTATTTATACGGGGTGAGCATACTATGGTTCTTGTGATCTCCTAGGTTGAAGTCATTGAACTTCAACGTTGTGATCTTGTCCTGTTGTGCTCGAACTGTGCATATCCCATTTGGGAGGTACGTAGTAACCATGGTGTACTCAAAATCTCTCGACATAATATCATGACTCACCGTGTCGGCTAGAGGTAGGATGTAGTCGGGCAATATGGATGAGATCAGCTCCGCATTTTCTAGGTCATATATGTGCTTGGTTCTCTTTTCTATGATGACTTAGGATGGCTCGAATCTGTGAGTGGTCAGTGGAGAGGATTACACTCCTCTCGTCGATGATGCTTGAATACTTGCAAACATTACTTTCTCAGCCATGAGATTGATGAGAAATTCTTCAACGATTTTCTCCAAAGCACTGAGCTCATCTAACATAAACGCTTAGATAGGATGGATGAATGCATGCGCAAAACAATAGAACTGGTGTCGATATTACTAATCATAGTTCAGTAGCAATGAGTTCCCTCTGATACAATTGGCAAAAGTGTTATCGGTGCAATAGTTGACGGGATAAGTAGACAACTAGGTAACGGATCTCTCCAACGGGCGAGAAGCCTTCATTAATTCAGTTCTTCCCATTATGGCATATTCCCAATGGTCCGATGGCGAGCTTTATGGCCATAAATTTCATTCTAACCATTCATGGTGTCGGTCAAACGGTTATATTGTTTCCAATGGCTATATTTCTTCGCCATGGCGAAGTACCATGTGACGTTGTTCTGATATCCCAACGAAGTTCCTTTTTTACAAATTTTCCATTTGTGAAGTTCCCTCTGGAACCTTCTGTAACTTTTCAATCTTTTCTCTCTTCTTACTGATCTTTCTAGATTTTTTCCTGGTGATCTTCATCTCATTATTCCTCTTTCCATTCTAATTCTTGTCTTCTTTTGGCATACTAACTTTGCACTGTTAATATTTTTTCCTAATATTCAAGGGCAATACTTCTTATTTATCTGGGGTAGGTGCTTCAGTCTTCTGTGATTCTTCTTGGGTTCTTTCAACTTCAACATCCAAGTTAAATAGCTTCAATTTTTTCTCCTATTCCTCAATTAGGTGTGCTATCCTCCTAGTCATGAAATATTTTAGTTCTTCCTTCTTCTGCTCTAGGGATTCTTCTTCTTTCCTTCTGGCCCGATCCTTTTCAATACAAGGTTTTCCTAGTACTATAACAAATGGGGCATTGTTCTCAATAAATTTAACAACTTCAAATTCTTCTTATGTCTAAGTTCCATGGGTACTCATAGATATCTGGGTAATTCTTCCACATAGGGTTATCAGTTTTCCTCTAAATAATTCTATTCCTCCCAATGAAGGAATCATAGCAGGATTTCCTACAGCTTCCCAAGTTCTTTCTGTCATGACATTCACCTATGTTTCTTCATCTAGAACACAGTCAATGTCAAAGTCTCCTATCCTTGCTTCTATGTACTCTTTTTCTTTGAATGTCTCTAATAAGTTGATATGTTAGTGGTCATTTAGGGTTTCTTTCATTTGCAACAATACAGTCTCTGATTGTTTCTGGGGTTCTTCCATGATCTCATTTTATTGACCTTTCTCAGGGTCTACTTGTTCCATATTCATTCTTTCAAGCTTAACAATCATTCTAGGGCAATCTAAAACTTCATGGTCCATAGCTTTACAACAAAGACAACTAGGTCTTCTACCACGACATTCCTTAGCCAGATGGCTCGGTCTTCTACAACTGTAAAAAAGGGTTAATCCTCTCTTTCTCTTAAATCATCCCCAGCCTTTCCTGTATTGCGCACTAGGATCATAGTAGTTAACCTACAAAAAAATATTTCTAGGATCCTACATCCATTTGTTAGTCCAAACATTCTTTCTATGCATAGGTATAACATATATTTCACTATTCTTATCATATCTATTCATATCAAATCTTCTTTCATCTAGATGCACCCTACTTTTCAAACTAGGACAAAATTTATCAAACATATCCAGATCCATACTTTTGAAACAAAAATTTCCACTTATCTTACCTTTAACAAAGCACAAAGCTTATAGATCTTACCTCTTTTCTTCAGATTGTAATTCTTTTCTTAGCACAGATCTTTCACTGATTAAGTAGGATGTTGTGCACTAGGGCAACATATCTACGTTCAAATATTTCACATTTTTAGGTCAGATCTTCGCACAAAGCTCTTTTTTCCTCAGTTCCCAACAATCACAGTTTTAGGTCCCAGCAATGGAACCATTTGTTGGCACAAGGGAAAACCCAAGGTTCAACGCTACAATAACACACCAACAAAAACCTAACTATTTTCCCTTTCAGCGACATCTGCAAAGCAGATGAAGTCTCACCCGAGGTAGAGGTAGGGGTGGTTGCAGGACTTTAGTGTCTGCAACCTTAGATCGGACATAGATCCGTGATTGTAACACCTTGAAAAAGAACTTAGAAATATAGTTCATCAATGTTTAACCAATATCTACTTCCCAGGTAAAACCCTAATTATAGAGAATCACAATATTCAACCATATCTAGCATCTAGCAGCACTTAGCATGACGAAACATATCATATCTAGTAGATTCAAACACTAAGCACATTCACACAGGTCAAATCCAGCACTTACTCTCATTATTAAGCATAAAGAAACAACATATATACCTATCATTCATCTATATCAAAGAACTAAGCAAGTAAATACATCAATACATTGCACAAAGAATTCACAACACAGGATGTACGTGGTTCACCCCCACCCTGGGGCTATGTCCACCAACTCTTTATCTTCTTTATTAGATTTCTTCAATCTTCTTAAATTCACAGAGCATTCAAATCAACTTCATAGAGGACAGGAGATCTGCACACTCTTCACTAGATCCCCCTTCCCCAAGCTAGGTTATAGTACAAAGCCTATGTACAGTCCCTTACAGCCACTTGCACTCACCTTTGCAACATACACAAAGCACTTACAATTGTTACTTGGACTCAACACCACTTAAAACTGACTTGTCATTCACACTTACCCATTCATACTCACTACATCGCCTAACATCTATTTATACATTACAAAATCAGGCCTAAACATGGGTAAACCCATGGGCCTACATCCCCATACCCGTTACATAATCCCAAATCCAAAAAATCCCTAAAAGGGGGCCGAGATCCCATGATCTCCGCTTTTTTTTGCACTTCACCTTCGACAGCCTGTCGAAGTCCCAAAAATAGGTCTAACATGACCAAGGATCCTCAAAACTTGGTCAAGGGCCAACAACTGTTAAGTCATCAAGGTAGATCTGAATGATCTTACTGATCAAATCGTCAAAATATAATTTCATATCTCTTTGAAAGGTGTCACATGCATTAGATAAGCCAAAAGGCATACGTTCATAAGAAAAGGTACCCCAACAAGTAATAAAGGTGGTTTTATATTTATCTACCCTTTTTACCTTGATTTGATTGTAACCAGAAAAACTGTCAAGTAAGGACATCATTTGTAACCCTACAACTTGCTACAAAATCATTTCCATGTTAGGGAGAGGGAAGTGGTCTTTTATACTATCTCGATTTAATGCACGAAAATCAACACACAATCTGATCTGACTAGTTGTTCCCCGAACAGGAATCACATTTGAAACCCATTTAGAATGCTTAACCGAAAAGATGATTTCAGCCTTCAAGAGTTTTTCCAACTCCTTTCTAATAGTTTCTTCTAGTGTAGGGTTGATAGGTATTTGTTTTTGCCTAAGTGGTTTTACACCTTCTTGAATGGGTATGGAATAATGTATAAGACCAGGATCAAAACCATGAATATCCTCATAAGACCAAGAAAAAACATCTTGAAATTCACCAAGCAACTTGGAAAACTTCACTCTCTCTTGATCTGAACATTTAGCACTATTTTAACATTTCTTGGAGTCTCGGGTCTCCCAATGTTCAAAGAAATGGTTTCACCCACCTTCCTTCTCGACTCTTCTTCTTTTTGTTTCTCCTTGTTTCCTACATCACTCGAAGAAAATGAACTCTCTATAAGAGTCAATCCTTTAGGAATCTTGTTATCTTCTATGGATATAATCTCCTTAGGCTTAAAGGGTTCATTTTGAATAAAATCACAAATGCTCTCATCATTAGGGAAGACCTGCCAAGATTCTATATTATTAGGGATATGCGAATGATATAGGGATTGGAAGGTACAATCAGGTCTATGTGGCAGAATTTGTCGACTAGGGGAGGTTGCAAAAACTGTTAACTGATCAACCATTGAGTTTAACTCCCTCCTAACATGAGTGATGTTGAAAGATAAAAGGTTCAAGATAAGCACCCAAACATTTTGGGTGTATCGTTTCATCAACTTGTTGCTAAGAGAGTAAATTTTACGCACAAGATTCACAACAAGCTCGAAATCCCCAAAAATTGAAAGGTGACCACAACCAATATTATAATCATTTTCAATGCCTAATAACAAAGCTTCAAATTCAGTGACATTTCTAGTGCAAGAAAACTCCAACTGGTAAGAAAAGTTATGGATTTTTCCTACTGGAGAAATCAAGATAATGCCAGCTATGTTACCTTCATTAGAGCATGAACCATCAAAGTGCATGTGCCACATGCCATCATCTAGATTGATTTGTTCCATGGGAATGTTATCCTCCTCAACAAATATGGTATACACTCCTAGGTCCTCTTCGATATAGTTTACGTTAGGTTGTGGAACACTCTCTATGAAAGGTGATATCCTTCCTTCTCTAAGGACTATAATGTTATTTTCATTCCAAGGAAAGGATAAATGTGTTTCTTCAAGTGAGAGGTATCCACCTGTTGAGGCTTGCCAATATCTTCCTAAGATGATTGAGTAATTGCTTATTGGAATATCAATTACCTAAATATTTAGGGTTTTCCTTGTTTCAGGATGAGTGCACAAAACTAAGTTCACATCTTTAATCTCACCTATGGTCGTTTGTTGTAGACTATTATAGGAGAGCATGCTTCTGGCATTTTCATTTGTAAAATACAATCCTATCTCTTCCATAATAATCTTTGACATCACACTTGGGCTCGAACTGCCATCAATGAGGGAACAATGGGCAATATTATCCATAATATTCATAGAAATATAAAAGGGGGATTTTTTACAAGGTATATAAAGTTATGTACACCTACTTTATTTACAGAAGAATCATTTTCGTTTACATATTAAGAAAGATTGGCTACAACAGAAGATTTTTTGTCCATGAATTGTTTTATATGCATCTGGTGTTCAGGGACTAGAACCATGTCTAGAAGGGTTGCATCTACTTTGATATTGGCCAATTGATTCAAGATATTGTATTTGGAAGAGGGGACAGGGGGAGTTATTCCTTGACTCTTAGGAACCTTAGGAACCTAGAGAGTAGCATCGGTTGAGGATGAGCTAGGGCTAGAAGAACTGTGGGGAGGATCAAATTTTCCCTTGGGAGCATAAGTTTTGTTCCTAGTATTGATGACCATGACATCTTCTGGCTCTGCAAAATCTAGAACAATGATGGTATATTTTGGTCTTTTACCAAAGATCTTATCTATGGCACTCTTATTTACCTCACATGTGGTTTCTTTGTGGTGTTCCTCACAAAAGTTACACCAACTCCGAGGAAAGATAGCTTTAGGATGAAAATTATTTTCAACCAGACTCCTAAAGGGGGGTGAAGAAGAGGATGAAGCTCCAGGGGTGAGGGGGGAGATAGTTACCTTCTGCTCATATGCTATCATACGATTATTCATGTCTTATACTAGCTGTAAGAGGGTGTACATGTATGTTTGTCTATCCGATTATCCCTGGGGAAGGCCATTTATTTCAAGTTGTTCTTCATATTCTGAGCAAGTATGTAGAGCGGAAGTGAGATTATCAATGGATTTTTCCTCAATCCTATGACGGTAGGGGGAAGGCAATCCATTGTAGTAATGCGTAAAAGAAGCTTGGTTTTGAGGTTGAATGAGTTTGAGGATTTGATTATATAACTTGGTTAAATGCAAGTTGAAAGAATAGATAGTCTCACCATCCTTATAGGTGACATTATTGTATTCCCTTAACTTCTCAGCTAGGATTTTAGATTGCCCATAAGTGGATCGGAACCAATAGATTAACTCCTCCCAAGTAGACATAATATTAGGAGGAAGATCAAAGAAGTCAATCGCAACCTTTCCTTCCAAGGAATTGATGAATAAGTGCATGCAAGTATCATTTTCGTTGGCCCCTATGTTATGACAAGCATTAGAAAATGCCACCAGGTGTTCATTTGTACTGACAGTGTTATTTCCTGAAAATCTAGGAAGGTGCTCTTTAAACTTTGGAAGTGGACAAGTAGCAGGTTCTAGGTTAAGAGAAGAGGACACATGCTATGGTGTGGTTGTGGCATGTTGGCATAGGGTTAGACCCAGGGTTCAACACTTCAACAACGCACAAACAAAACCCTAACTACTGGCCCTTTCGACAACACCTGCGAAGCAGATGCAGTCTCACCCGAGGTAGAGGCAGGGGTGGTTGTAGGACTCCAATGTCTGCAACCTTAATTGGGACACAGATATATGATTGGAGCACCTTAACAAAACACTTAGAAGTTATAGATCATTAGTATTCATCCTTAACTTACAGTGCATGTAAACCCTAACAACAGGCCAGTGCAGTATTCACCCAGATCTAGTATATTCAAGCACTAAGCACATTCACATAGGTTAGATATAAAATTCATCCATATTATTAAGCACAAAGCATCACATATCTATCTATCATTCATATTGCATAAAATAACTAAGAAAGTGAACACATAACACATCAATACATCACACAAAGAATAGAAACATAGGATATGCATGGTTCACCCCCAGCCTGGTGCTACGTCCACCAACTCTTCTTCTCTTTTATTGTCTTCTGTCAATATTCTACATGCACAAAGCCACAAGATCCTACTCCGCATAGGACATGAGATCTGCGTGCACTTCACTAGATCCTCCTTCCCTGAGCTAGATTACCACACAAATCCTTTACATAGTCTCTTACAGTCACTTTCACTTAGCTCTGCAAGTTCTCAACATAGCATGCACAAAGAATTTACAATTTGCACTTAGCACTTGGCTAGGTACCAAGCCTCTTCTCTCCTTACATCGCCTAGAATTCTATTTATATATTACAAAAAGGGCCTAAACATGGGTAAACCCATGGTCCGACATCCTTAAACTTGTTACATAAGCCCAAAAACCAAAAATCCCTAAACAAGGGGCCGAGATCCCGCAATCTCCACTTTGACTTGCGCTCCGCCTTCAACAGCCTGCCGAAGTCCCAAAATAGGTCAAACATGAAAAAGGATCCTCAAAACTTGGTCAAGGGCCAATAGGCCCCCAACACTCACCTGTGACTCCTCCTGATTCCCTCTGGTTTGGGTAGCTTGGCTTCAAAATCCTCGAGCTTGGCTCGAGCTGCTTTGACCTGTTGTTGCGCCAAGGCCTCCTGCTCGACGAATTCTTGGGTAACTACTTCATTGACAGGTCCCTCTAAGCATTGTTCGACTACAGTGACTACTTGTTCCAACTCTACTCCTCGGCCTTCAATCTCCTCAAATTGTTGGCATGCTTCATCCTGGATTGGTTGGAGCCTCTGAGTCACTTCCATGACTTTGATCTGTATGGTGTGGACCTGTTATTGAGCAGTGTGTTTTTCCTAGGATCTCTTCATCCTTTCAACTGCTGAAAGAAGCTTCAATTGCGCCTGTACTATCGTTGCTTGCTTCTTTACCTTTTGGAGTTGTGAATCCAATGAATTTAGTTCAGGGTCTTCAGTAAGTCGCTCATAGGTTTGTGCACTTCTATTGCTAAGTTGTTTACATTCCAAAGTGAATGCTATGATCCTCTCAACTTCACTCCCGATAGTGGATTCTCTTTGGTCTTGCACATCCTGCAGGGTACTTGGCACTATTTGTAACTCTAGATATACGATTCTCTATTGAAGTTGTTGGATATCTTCCGCAAGTTGTGCTACTTGATGCTCCACTAGTTCTTCTGCCTTTTGATCTAAGCCTGTCATAGAGAGAAGTTCTCTACTGACTACTTCTTTGACTCTGAGCTTCCCTGTGAGCAACTGCTCTTTCTCTTACTTGACTTGTGCTCTCTCCTCTTCGAACTTGGTGTGGAGGTCATCCTTTTCCTATTGCACAACTCGACGTTTCTCTACCACTTCCTGTTGTGCTTGCTTCAAGTCTACTGTGGCCCGTTCTTTCTCTTATTGCGCTCAATGAAGGTGAGCTTCAGTTGCATCATCTATTCTGTGGAGTTGGGTAGGTTCATCTCTAAACTCTGGTTCTTCTGATGGTGGGGGTGCAATGGATATTGCACGACTAGATTGAAGGGTCTGATGTACCCCTTTTATTTCTGTCTTAATTTTTTCATACATGGTTGCTTGCTTGGCTTCAGTGTTCTTCATAATATTCCACGAGGTGTTTGATACAGCTGTGATGATGAAGTCAAAGTCATCTAGTGTGAGCACATTCTACAGCTTAGTCTTGGTGGATTTGGATTTCTTCCATGATGTAGGTTTCATGGGGGAAACCTTTATTTTCTTAGAGGGATCAGCCTCATCAACGAGATCCCTAGGCAGTGTTAATTCACCTTGCTTCTATTGATCTTCTTTTCCATTGGTTTCTTCTTTATTTACTTCATCATTATCTCCTCATCCAGGTGATTCTGAAGCAGTTTTGTCTGATGCACTACTCAGGTTTTGTACCTCTTCGGTCTTCTACCTTTTGTTAGGTCCAGGTGTATCATTCTCTTTGTGAGTGGCCTCTGAGCTTCCAATTAGTTTAAGATCAGACATTTTTGCGAGGTCAACATGGATAAGGAGCTCTGTAGACCAGTCCTTATTTATATCCTTGATGTACTCCTCTATGATCTTATAGTATGAATGAAGATATTCTTTATGTTCGTCTGCACACACAGTGATATAAATAAAGTGTCTATTTGCACGGAACTTCATGAGGGGTCTGAACTGGGTAGGGTGTTCAACATCATATGAGGGACAACCCTAATATCCCTCTTTAACTGGAGATAGTATGTGTGGAATACCACTTTAGACTACCATTTTTTTCCCATATCACTTGAGTACCAAAGCATGGTGAACTTCACAATGAGTGGCTCGAATGGCTCAATATATAAGAAGGTTGCACCTTCCATCATATCCCAAGCAGTAAATGCTATGAGGATCAACAATGAGTTGAAATGGAACTCATAGCCCTGATCCTAAGCTTCACGGCAATCCAATTATAGTTGGTTGACTAAGTACTTCACCCAATTCATTTGGAGTCCTTCTACACATTTTCCAGTGAGGTCAACAACAAACCCTTTGACTTTCATAGGTCTGTTATTTCTCACTAGATTTCCTACAATCAGCTAGCAGGCCAGGCACACTACGCCATTCTAGATGGAAGCTACCTTGTAGCCTCGCATCCCCTTTTCTACATCACCATAGGTAACCTTAATTATTTGAGCCAGGGCGCGGTCTACAACCTTCCCTATGTAGAAGTCTTGTGGGTCTGGTCCATGCATGCTCAATCCGTTGATCCTATGGATCAACGTCAGATCGACTATGATGCGTTTGTCCAGCCATAGATAGATGCCATGGTAGCATGATAGAAGGAGCTTAACACATGCGTTAACCTCTTGGTGCCTTTCGAAATGTGGAATCTTCATCACATTCAAGATGGTGGACTATGTGAGATTCATAGTCAATGGTTGGGGGATTATTTTCGAGTCACTCCCCTTCATCCTAGTCAAGTATCTATGAGAGGCAAGCATATTATGTTTCTTACGGTCCCCTAGGTTGAAGTCGTTGAATTTTAATGTCGCGATCTTATCTTGTTGTGTTCTAACTGCACGTATCCCCTTCAGGAGGTACACAGTAACCAAGGTATAATCAAAATCCCTCGGGACACTATCATGACTCATCGCGCCATCCAAAGGTGGGATGTAGTTGGGTAGGATAGTTGAGATTAACTTCGCATTCATCTCGATGCTTAGTTATTTTCTCAGCTGCAGCTTGAGATGGTCCAGATCCGCAAGCAGTCGATGGGGAGGATTTCGCTCCTCTCGTCGACGAGGCTTGAATCCCAGTGGACATTACTTTTTCGGACATCAAATCGATTGTAACTTCTTCTACACACTTTTCAGTTGCATTGAGTTCGTCCGACATACATGCTCAAGATTGGATAACTTAGATTGATGAATGAATGATTCACTACAATAGAAAATGTGTCGATCTTAGTAAACACAACGTGGTAGAAATGAGTTCTCTCATTGGCGTGGATACAATTTGCAAAAATATTCTCGGTACAACATTCAACGAAATAAGTAGAAAGTGGTGTAACAGATCTCTCTAACGGATGAGAGGCCTTCATCAATGTGGTTATGTTCGTTGCAGCGTAGTCCCAACAGTCTGATGACAATATTTTCGATCATAACTATTGTTCTAACCGTTTGGGGTTGTCGGTCTAATGGTCATAAGGCCTCTAACAGTTATATTGCTTCGCCATGGTGAAGTGCCATGTTGCGTTGTTCTGATATCCATGCGAAGTTCCAATTTTGCAAGAATTCCTTCTGTGAAATCCCCTCTGGAACCTTATGAAACTTCTCTATCTTTGCTTTCTTCTCACTGAGCTTTCTATCCTTCTTCACTATGATCTTCGTCTCAGTATTCGTCTTTCCATTCTGATTCTTATCTTCTTTTGGTATAGTAACTTCGCGCTATTGAGATTCTTTCATAGGGTTCAAGGGCAATACTTCTTCTCTGTCTAGGGTAGGTGCTCCACTCTTCTGTGAGTCTTCTTGTGTTATTTCAACTTTGAAATCCAATTTTCTAGTTCTAAATAGATTTTATTTGTTCTCTTGTTCTTAAATCAAGTGTGTTATCCTCCTAGTCATGAAATATTTTAGTTCTTGCTTCTTTTGTTCTAGGGATTCCTCTTCTTTTCTTCTGGTCTGAACCTTCTCAATACAGGTTTTTCCTAGTAACATAGCAAATGGGGTGTCACTCTCAATAAATTTAACAACCTCAAAATCTTCCTCTTTCGAAGTTCCATGAGCACTCATAGATATCTGGGTGAGTCTTCCACATAGGGTTATCATCTTTCCTCTAAATAATCCTATTCCTCCTAATGAAGGAATCATAGCAGGCTTCCCTAAAATTTCCCAGGTTCTCTCTGTGATGATATTCACTTGTGTTCCTCATTCATAACACAGTCAATGTCGAAGTTTCCTATTCTTGTTTCTATGCACTCTTTTTCTTTGAAGATCTCTGAGAAGTTTACATTTTTGTGACCATACAAGGTTTTTTTCATTTGTAGCAATACATTATCTAATTCTTTCTGGGGTTCCTCCATGGTCTTATTTGCTTGATCTTCCTCAGGTTTTTCTTGTCTCATATTCATTCTGTCAACCTTAGCAATCATTCTAGGGTAGTCCAAAACTTCATGGTATATATCTTTACAACAAATTCAAATAGGACCTCTACCAGTGCATTCCTTAGCAAGATGTCCCAGTCTTCTGCAACCATAGCAAAGAGTTAATCCTCTCTTTATTTTGAATGATCCCCAACCTTTCCTGTACTGCGCACTAGGGTCACAATAACTAACCTACAAAAAATTGTTTCTAGGATCCTGCATCCATTTGTTAGTCTAAAACATTCTTTCTATGCATAGGAATAACATATATTTCATCATTTCTATCAGATCTACTCATATCAAATATTCTTTCTTCTAGTTGTGCCCTAGTTTTCAGGCTAGGAATTGTTTTATCAAACATACCTAGATTCATACTTTCGAAATAAAAATTTCCACTTATCTTACCTTTTCAATCAAAAAATTTCATTGTTCTTACCTTTATCAGAGCACAAAGCTACAATATCTTACCTCTTTTCTTCAGATCTGAATTCTCTTCTTAGCATAGATCTTCACAAGTCAAGTAGAATATTGTGCACTAGTAAAACAGATCTATGCACAGAGCTTTCTCTTTTCTTCATTTCCCAACAATCACAGTTTCAAGTCCTAGCAACAGAACCATTTTTTGGCACAGGGGCAGACCCAGGGTTCAACGCACCAATAAAACCCTAACTACCAGACCTTTTGGCAACACCTGCGAAGTAGATGCAGTCTCACCCGAGGTAGAGGCAGGGGTGGTTGAAGGACTACAGTGTATGCAACCTCAGCTAGGATACAGATATGTGATTGTAACACCTTAACATAACACTTAGCAATTATAGATCGTTAGTATTCAGCCTTAACTTATAGCGTAGGTAAACCCTAACAACAAGCCAATGTAGTATTCACCCAGATCTAGTATATCCAAGAACTAAGCACATTCACATAGGTTAGATCTATCATTCATCCATATTATTAAGCACAAAGCATATCAGATCTATCTATCATTCATCTTGCATCAAATAACTAAGAAAATAAACACATAACACATCAATACATCGCACAAATCATAGCAACACAGGATATGCGTGGTTCACCCCTAGCCTGGGGCTATGTCCACCAACTCTTCTTCTCCTTTATTGTATTATGTCAATCTTCTAAATGCATAGATCCACAAGATCCTACTCCACATAGAACAGGAGATCTGCACACACTTCACTAGATCCTCCTTCCCTGAGCTAGATTACAGCACAAAGCCTTTACACAGTCTCTTATAGTCACTTTCACTTAGCTCTGCAAGTTCTCAACATAGCATGCACAAAGCATTTTCAATTTTCACTTAGTACTTGGCTAGGTATCAAGCCTCTTCTCTCCTTACATCACCTAGAATTCTATTTATATATTATAAAAAGGGCCTAAACATGGGTAAACCCATGGGCCGACATACCCATACCAGTTACATAAGCCCAAAAACCAAAAATCCCTAAACAAGGGGTCGAGATCCTGTGATATCCACTTCTACTTCCGCTCTACCTTCGATAGCCTGTCGAAGTCCCAAAATAGGTCAAACATGACCAAGGATCCTCAAAACATGGTCAAGGGACAACATGGCGTCTTCTTCAAACTAAAAAAGCCCATACTTTTTAATGACTTTAGTGGGATTTGTGGTATATAGGACAGGGATATGGTGGCTATATAAGCTACCACTCACTGATGACGATGAAGACTGAGAATATGTAGCACTTTCAGTGCCACCAATAGATGCCATATTGTGGATGATAGATGAGGGAAAGAAAGACGAACTAAATGAATCAAATAAATTTCTCCTTAGAGAACTTTGTTGGGTATATGACACAACGTTCCTCCTTCCTATTTCAGCAATAGGATTGATCTCAAGTGACAAGCCTCTTCTTCTTCTAAAATCATGTGAATCCAAGGACATGAAATAAAGGCCAAAACTGAAGAAACAAAAAGGTTACTGTTGATTTCTAGGTTGTCTATGTCTAGCTTCCAATCATTCTTGAGCACTAATATCTCGTTCAATTGCTGCCCAAGAATGGTTAAGCTCAGCACGGGTATTGGCAATGTCTAGAATGGTATTAAACATATTCAAAGCAATATTGTTATGGTCTTGAAGATCGGGCTCAATATCGGGATTCCTTGCAATAGTCATAGTCATTAAGAAATAAAACAACCAAAGAATCGATATCAGAAAAATAGATGTATCGATGAAAATTGAGTATAAAAAATTAACCAACGAGATAATGAAGATCTCCCCAGTATGGTCACCAAAAAAATGTTGAGGAAAATAGATGAAATGATCTTACTCAAGCATTTTCAGATTCAGGTTGGCTAAATAAAAATAGATGTGAATCTCACCCTATGTTTATAGCCAACAAAAAATATCATCCTAACTCACAAGTATTAATTATAAGTGCTTAGGCTAGTCTTTTATCAATAAAAAGCTTGCTGGAAAATTACGTTTAATGCAATTTTATGAGTATAACAGTTTTTTAAATAAATGTGAATATATAAGTAAAGACACCAAGATGATAATCAAGACAAATGAGACATAAAGAAATCCCTTTATTTCATTCCAATTCACCAAAGAGTTGTTCTTTTACAAAATTTCATGCAAAAATTTAGGACCAAAGTCAAACTTAGACATCCCCGATGGAACATACAAAAGGACCTGCGACAGAAAATAAAAAAATTGAACTCTAAAAGTTGGATCACCTTTCCACATATTGTTTCCCACTCGACTCTGCACAATAGCCTTTTCCAGTCATGAAAACTAATTCACAAACAAAAAAGTCTACACAAACTATCAAAGATAGATCAACACCTCTGAAAAACAAGTGTCTAAATGATGTAATTCAACCCTGAATCTTGTTGTCTAAAATAAGACCCTGCTATCATAAAAAGAATTAGGCTTTTGATAAATTAAGGAATGAATGAAAACTGAACTATCTCAGCATAAAATCAAAGAGCAAACCTTAGTATGCTTCTCCTTATATCCTCCTCATGTTCCTCCCTTTCCTTTTGCCTTTAAACAATTAGAATTGGTTGAAGTAATTGATCCAATTCATTAGTTAAGTTAATTAAAATACTCAACCAAATTTTAGCTAGTGGGGGGAATAATAATCATAATAAGGGTTATAATTAAATAATAACTAGTAAGTGGGACCCCTTGTGACTCCCTTTAGTTCTTAACAATCATAACATACTAGTCAATTAAGTAAAACACACCTCCTTATGACTCCCATCATCATATTAACATTTGTCAATTTATCTCAATAGTGTTTGCAATTTTTTCCAAAATATATTACCAACATATCCAAAAGCATGCCATACATAAATCTGAAATCAACTGTCATCAACAAAAAAGAACTTAAAATCCATATTTTCCAGTTTGTGAGGCAATCTTTCCCTTGTTGATTTTATCATCCTTTCTTCCTTCTTAACTTGCCTTAGGCCATGTGGAATCTTTAAGCCTCATCTTGTTGATCATATGAGAGCAATCGCCCTTCCAATGCAAGTGGGAGGACACAGATTTACCAGAATTATCTGAAGAGGCGGAGGGAGAAGTAGTGTCCTTCTCTTTGACATAGGCGTAGTAGGCCTCTTTTTTCACCCTTTTATTTGAATAGCTCATCCATGTATGCATGATTGATTAGAAAATGATATTTTTAATAACCATACATGATAACTCTTTAAAAATATGAAATAGATTTTGGCTCAACAATATATCAGACTCATGCAATCCAATCCATACAAATTGTTTAATTGTTTGTCAATGAGAAGGGTATGAACAAAGGGTCTTGGGATATGTGAGGGGTTTGTAATGAGAAAAACATGATAAGATGAGGGGGAAAAGAACACGGTTACTGCTTAAAGACAACAAAAAAACAACTGTAATGCAAATCAAGAAAAATCATTGTGACCCAACCAAGAACTGTGACTTTCAACTGCTTTAATACATAATTCTTCTTGACTGTAATCAATTTTATAAGAAGGAGTGAAAAATGAATGTGGGAAGGTGATGGGGTTGTAATTAGCGAAAAGCGGAAAAAAATGGTGGTGGAAAGAGAGTGGGTACTGTTCATAAAATTAATTAAGTAATCCATAAAACCATTATATTAAAGGAAATACACCAACCAAATAACCATTGTGACTCCAAACAAAAACAATTGTTGTGTATAATTCAAACAACGCTATGCATTAACTTGCTCATTGTTCATAATCAAATATTTAACACAGTCATCCAACAAAACAACATGCATTCTGCAATAGTCTGTAGGGGAGCTCTATTCATTTAATATTTAAAACAATTCCCAAATGCATAAACAGTTACTTATTTCCACTATGTTCAACATCCAAATCAACTACTACTCACGATTTACTTCAATCATCAAATAAAACTCAAAGGTTGCGCTTGATTATGTCTTTTAATTCATTTATCAATCAGATTGCAATATTGAGACAACATCCATGTCTATTACTATTAAAACACATGACATTCATTAAACATACGCAGTGGACATTCAACCCAAAATTGTAACGGCTGGATTTACATTTTACATCAATTTATTTTGATAAACTAACTAATTTCATAACACAGTAATGAAATAACAGTAACTTCCGTAAAATTCAATAAATTTTATTAATTTAACTCATTCGTATGGAAATTCGCCAATATAATAAACTTAAATAACAAATTAATTCAAAACAATGCATAATTCTTACCTGAACTTGATGCTACTATTTGCTCACCGCTTGCTTCCTTCCCGCTTCTTTAGATCACTACCCAAAACCGACCTCCCTTCCGACTAGATAGCTCCTAGCCCTAGGATATCAACGGATATCCTAGCCCTCCGTGCCCAAAACCCCAGCAACCCCCGGTGCACTGTGTAAATTCCACTCCAAATTTCCCTCTGCCAATTCCCCCGCTCTCCCAAATTCATCCCCAACTCCCGTAACATCCCCCCCTTATCCCTCCTTCCGACTTCCCTTTATTTACTCCCTTACCTAATATCTTATCCCATTATTAAATATCTTATCCCATTATTAAATATCTTATCCTATTTATTAAATGCTTCCATTTTCGGGAACGTAACTTGAATTAATAATATATTTTATTATCCACCTTTATTTATTTACCATATTGATTAATGAGTTAATAATACTAAAATTAATCATAATCAAGAATAACTAACTAATAACAAATAATTAGTTAAGGTTATTTTAATAAATAAATATAGTTTAGCTAATCTTTTAGGATTACATTATTAAATTAATTATAATTTATAATCAAGGGTCGTTACATACACC
>JZKD02S1005609.1:403242-445203 GCA_000966675.3 Picea glauca
AGGAAGTAATGAAGGAAAAAAACAAGGTCAAGGAAAGGGTAAATAAATCCATCAAGGAAAAGGATGAAGCTGAAAGTATAGCATAGAAAACCCAAGCGATTGTCCATAAATTGTACAAGAAAATTATGGAAGTCCCCATAGTAGTAGAAGCTACTATGGAAGAAAAAGTGTTGAAGATCAACAAAGTCATCAAAGGATTTTGATCGCAGATAGAAGACCTACAAATGTGTAGTGCACCATGAACGCCACCAAAAGTAAGAGAAGGCAGGGAGATAATGGTGATGACAGAATTTTCCAACATCAAGAAGGTGGAAGAAGAGTGCACCAAATTTTGTGAGGACAGTGCGTAGATATGGACATACTTAGTGGAGGATCATGAGATGAAGGTTCTAGACGCCAAGTTAAGAGAAGTGCAATAAAAGGAACAACATTATTCAGAGAAAATAACTACATTTCCACCGGTTGAATGTATGACAGGCATTTTGGCTAAGAGGCATTCATACTTGGAAGTGGAGAAGATGAGGGATCAGCAGAGGATTCTTCAGTAGCAGTTAGGACCAGTGTAGGAAGAAGTAGTAAGGGTAATAGGTGAATTAGCCACTTCATAGAGAAAGGTAAAAAAAGTTTCTTAGTAAGTAGAAGATAAACTAACATCCTTGACTGCCGAAGGGGGTGAAGAGATCGCAAAAACAGAGGCATCAATACTCAAAGAAGTGGAGGTAGTAAAGGAAGCCTCCCAAATTTTTCTTGAGGTATGGAGGAGCAGGTAACAAGCCTGAGTGGTTCAATACAAGCCAAAGGTGAGTGTTGGGGGCCATTTGGATAGGAAGTTTTGGATACAATTTTTATAAATATCCTAAGTATAGAAAAAGTGCATGGAAGAAGAAGGAAGACTAGGGAGAGTGTAGTTGAGGAACATCTAGGAGGAAAGTGCGTAGACAGAGTAATAAAGTAGACATAGGAATAAAGAAAATAAGAAATCAGACAAAAAGGAAGGACCCGCAAAAGAAGGAAGAACAACATCATGCAGACGGAAAAGCAGGAGAAAGCAACCCAAACAACTAGTCAATTGGAGTAGTCATATATTGTAATAAGGGATTTGGGATGAATAGAATAGGGTTTTAATCCCTAGATTGTATGTATAAATATATAATGGGTTGGGAGAATAGGGGTTCCTAAGTATTGATTTCCCTACTAAGTATTGTATGGTTATGTCCTAGGTCTGACGAAGATAGGAATATATGTTTGAATGTAAGAGATGATGCAAAGAGAGAGAGAGAGAGAGAGAGAGAGGTTTGCACTGCAGAGCGTCTAGGCTAGGAGAAGAGAAATATAACCATGATGTATCTTTGTAATCACATTTCACAAGCCTAAAGCATTTACCAACCGAATAATAAAGAAGCCGTTTGTTGTGGATGTATCCCTGAGTTGGGTGAACCACATTAATTGTTGTGTTACATTTATTTTGTGTTTTCTTATGGAATATTTTTGAATGCATATTCGAATAGATTTACCTTATGTGTATTCATGGTGCAATGGTTTGGACTATTAAAGTAATGAGTTTATGCAGTAATCTGGAATATAATGGTAATATGAACCTAATATCCACTAAGTAATAGAATAAGTGAACTTGCAAAATAATGTGCACAAAATAAATAATTAAGAATGAATGGAATAATAACCTCCCATTCCCTCACCACTACAGAAACCTAGTTCTTTCAGTCCTAATAGATACCTCGGGTGAGACTTCATCTTTTCATGAAGATTATGCTAAAAGGGCGATGTCTGAAGGTTTTTTTTGGTCAAACGATAACTTGAACCTAGGTTATTACAACCGCGTGCAGTGCCAACAAATGTAAAGAAATATGCAGGAACAAATGGTTGAGTTGCGCCAATTCCTAGAAGCTGCAAAGAATGAACTAGTATGACAGAAAGAGGATGAATAGAAAATAGGAACTACAAAGAATGGGGAGGGAGGGTCATCAATCTCACAATCATTAGTGGTAGTAGGAAAATGTAGATTGATCAAGTTAGAAAAAAGGGCAATAGAGTACCCCATAATAGATATGTAGGAACAAGTGAGGGAACTAGGTCACATTGACTTAGTCTTATTGCAAATATCGATAGATGTATTGCAATAATTGTAGACAAGTGCGACACAAGAGATGAACTCGTGTGTATAAAATACATCTAGCAAATTGGTGAAGGTTACAATAGAGAATGTAGCTTTGGAGATGGAATATAGGAAAGTCAAGTAGGAGCAGGATGAGGTTGTGAAAAAGGTTGAAAGGATGTTGCAGGAATTCGATAAGGTCTACAACAAAATCCCAAAGTCTCAGATAGGGATGGAGGCCCTGGTTTAAGAACAAGTAACAAATATAAGCGAAGCTATTTAGAGCTTCCATGCATGTATAGTTGACTTAGAAGCATGCATGACCTTGAGTACTCCATGAAAAGAAAGGGAGAAAAGGGAGCAGACAATGACCACTATTGTGGAGAGCATAAAAAACATAGAGGTAGAATGATACAGGTGAATATCAGTGGCAACACACCTATGCCGATTGGCTCACATATATTTTTCATATTGGCAATTGTTTTCTAGATTTTCAGGTCCTAAACTTCTGGGGTCATTTTGAGGCCCTAAACATCAATTTTTGGGCTTGCCATAATCACACTATAGATAAAGTTAGAGTGTAATGACAACATGTGTATTCCTCGAATAAACCTTTCCAACATGTTATTGTGTGCCTAAAATGGAGATCATATGCAAAATTTACGACCCTGGGAAGTTGATGTACCAACTTACCCCATCTAGGCCCACATGAATTTTGGTGCTTCATCTCCTAGTGTTAGGTTTTTGGATATATATGGTTTTATGATTACTTCTTGATGCTAAAAAGGCCTGGAGGCCTCATTTTAATGTGCTCAAATTAATTTTCATAGCCACCACATACCTTCTCAGATTTTATCTACCACCATTCGAGCAATATTGTTTTCATTCTGCATTTTATAGTTTCAGCATATTTCTTTATTAAATAGAAGTCAAGTTTCATTGTTTCTATGTTATTTTTCATTGTATCTCTATGTTAATGTTATATATATGTGTTTCATTTCTTTCTTCTCATAAATATGGATTAGTGGTATCAGAGCGGTCTTCTCTTCATTTTTTTCTTTGTGCATGTCCCCAACGAGGTCAGGGTATAAGCAGTTTGAACTCAAACTAGTTGATCCTTTGCAAGATAGACCTCACCAAACCTAATGGAAACCCATGGGGGAAGAAAAGAGATAATATGAGGAAGGAGATCCATTTAAACTATTTCTCAAGGAATCCATCATGCGACAAAGGAACAAGATGATGGATCATTTTGCACAAATCCTTCAACGATTGCCAACATGTGACACATCTTCCTCAAGCAGGGGCATGACCCCCTCAAGGTATAGATCAATTTTGGTATTCCTATATTTGAAGGTTAGATAGATGCAAATGTAGTAGACAAATGGTTAAACCTTATAAAAGGGCATTTTTATGTCCATAAATTTTCCGATAGAGAAAATATTACATTTGGACTCCTTAAGGTCATCCCCCATGTCAAAGATTGGTGGGAGACTTTATGTGAGAAAAAGGAAACAAGTGAATCTCCATTATTTTTAGTCACACCCACTTGGGGTCTTTTAGGGATGTTATTAAGGAACAATACTACCCTATTGGAATTTATAACGACTTATATACAATATGGACCACACTACGGAAGGAAAGGGACCAAACAGTGCCAGATTTCACTAATGTCTTCCATACCTTGTGCACCAAGTTGGGTATCAAAGACTCTGAGTGACATATGTTTCTCAAGTACCGTGGTGGTATGCATAGATACATCTAGACATAAATGGATTTTCTGGACATCTCGTCCTTGGGTGTGGCCTATCAATATGTTGTCAAAATTGATCAGAGGAGTAAAACATGGCAGTTTGGGTCTATAAACCCTTTACAGCAGAAGAAAAGAAAAGGTATCCCCAACCCACAAAGAAAAGGATAAAGAAAGGATTTATAGCCTTAGGACAACCAATCTAAGACACAAATAAAGAAGGACAATGGGAATACAAATAAATACACTGGGAAGTGGTGCGAGTTCCATAAGAGCCCCTAGCATAACATTGTTGAATGTCGCTCAAAGTAGTAATTGGTGGTTGAGGTGAAATCCTCTAAATCATATGTGGTTTATGAATCTGAGTCAGAACTAGAAAAAAGGAGACAAATCATTGATGTAGAACATAGTGCCACCATTTATACCACCAAGATCCATCTCAGTGAACCCGAAGAACCAGAGGAAGGCAAGTGCCTCTTTCATTCACAAATGTGGGTGAAGGGTACTCCACTGCACTTCATCATTGATAACGGTAATCTAAAGAACCTCATCTCAGCGGAGGTCATCAAGCGGTTGGCTCTGCCAACAAAACCACACCCACATTCGTATATCATAGGATGGATCCGCCAAGGGAGTGATCTCTACATCAGGCAACAGTGTCGCCTGCCCCCTGGCATCAAGCCCTTCAAAGATGAGTTATTGTGTGATGTCGCCCCCCTTGAAGTTTTTGATGTTCTTTTGGGAAAAACTTATTTATGGAAACATCATGTTGTATATGATTCTAGGCCTCGTAGTGTTATTATTACTTTGTATAGGAAATTGTATAGGATACCCGAGGTAGCCCCAGCTACTTGACTTTCCTTGATCTTTGCCAAGAAATGCAGGAAGGTAATATCTCAGACCGGGAAGTTTTTCTTCTTCGTGATTCAAACTCAAAGTGAGAAAAAGGTTGCAACCACATCCATGGCCTACATGGTAGGTCTTTCTATGTAGCAGAAGCAAGTGGATAAGGTTTTGGAAGAATAAAAAGACATATTCTCCTCACCTAATGGGGTACCTCTACATTTTCAAATCAATCATTCAATCGATCTGACCCCCATCACACCGCTACCCAATGGGTTAGTCTATCACCACTCTTTGTTAGAAAATGAGGAAATCAAGAACCATATCCAATATTTTCTCGAAAAGGGGCACATCCGACCAAGCTCATTACCTTGTGGAATCCCCATCATGCTTTGGCATAAGAAAGATGGGACATGGCGACTATGCATTGATTATCAGTCCCTAAATAAAATCATAGTCAGAAATCAGTACCCAATTCCCTGAATTGACAATCTCCTTGACCATCTCTAGGGGGAAAATACTTCAGTAAGATTGATCTAACGTTTGGCTACCACCAGGTCCCAATAGAGTAGACCAATGTATGGAAGCATGACATCAAGTCCAAAGAAGGTCTTTTTGAATGGTTGGTCATGCCCTTTGGCTTGATGAATTCCCCAACAACTTTCATGAGGATGATGGATGATATCTTTCATACTTTCACCAATTATTTTGTGGTGGTGTATTTGGATGACATCCTCATCTTCAACAAGATTTGGGTGGAACACTTGCAGCATATTCAACAGGTTCTACACACTCTGCGGCAACACAAACTATATGAAAATTTTGAAAAATGCTCCTTCGTCATGAATAGGGTCCAATACCTAGGCTACACCATTGATGAGAATGGGGTTCATATCAATCTAGCCAAGATCTAGGTCATTTGTGACTGTCCAGCCCCGACCACACTCACTGATCTTCAATGCTTCTTATGTATTTCCAATTTTTATCGTAGGTTCGTGTTGGGATTCTCCCATATTGCATGGGACCATAGCCAAGTGACCAGGGGTGATGGAAAAAAAAATTTCCTATGGGGCCAGTCGCAACCGAAAGAATTCAATGATTTGAAGCAGTTCCTTTTCTCTCATTACCTAACCTACAACATACTTTTGAGATTGAGACAGATTCTTCAGACTATGTTGTGGGCAGAGTTCTCACTTAACACAAACATACTGTGGCCTATCATAGTGAGACACTATCATATTTAATCAGTAAGTACCCCACTTATGACAAAGAAATGTACTCCATTGTACAAGTCTTCTACTAGTGTAGGAATTATATTTTTGGGAAGAATACAGTCATCCACACTGATCATAAGCCTCTGCAGTTCATGCAGACACAAGACAAATTGCATAATGACCACCATCAGAAGTGGTCCACATACTTACAATAGTTCCATCTCAACATCAATTATAAGACATGGAGAACCAACCACATCATTGACTACCTCATTCGACCTCTTGTTGCAACACTAACCATAGTGCTACACTCCTATGGCCATCAGACATTCTAATGTCCCCAACTCTACGAGAGAGATCCCGACTTTGCCATTACCTACCATATGTTGGGAACAAACACAGTTGTCACTAATTTCCATATTCATGATGGGTTGTTGTTCCATATAGACCATCTTTGTGGCCCATCAAGTGAGTGAGAAAAACTAATTTGGTAAGCTCACTATAATCGGGTGGAAGGAAACTTTTGTGTAGAAAAGATAGTGGTAGTGTTGCAACAACATTTCTATTGGCCGTAAATTTGACAGGATGTCAACAACTTTACCAGGTCCTGCATCGCCTATGTCATTTCCAAACCGACCATTAAGAAACAAGGCATGTACACCCCTCTTCCTACTCTGGATAGGCCCTAGTAATCCATCTCAATGGAATACATGTTGGGCCTTCCTTCAACCAAGCATGGAAATAATTTTGTTTTTGTGGTTTTTGATCAATTTTCCAAGATGGAAATTATGGCCACCTGCAAGAAGAGCATCATAGTGAATTCCACTTCCAAGATATTCTCCAAACAAGTGTGGGTGAATTTTGGGATACCAAAAACCATCATCTCAAATCAGTACAATTAGTTCCTTAGCACATTATGGTCGAGCCTCTGGTCACTATTGGACACCAAGCTCACTAATTCCATTGCTTTTCACCCCCAAACGGATGGCCAAACTGAGGTCGTCAATGGGATGATCATGCATATCTTGTTCCTGTACAATTCTAATCATCCATGCACATGGGATGATATTGTTCCCTGTGTTCAACACAGTTACAACAAATCCATACATAGTTCAACCAACCACAACCCCTTTTAGGTGGGGCTAGGATTTCAACCATTGAGTCCCATGGATGTTTCAATACCCATTGTGTCAACATAGGCATAATAGTCCCATGCTCAAGCCAAATCCGACAAATCCACCTGGTTCATTAAACAATTCTAGCACATTCACCAATAGGTTCAACATATTTTGCATAAGTCCAATGCCAAGTACAAGTGGTGCCATGATCAACACTAGGTGCCACACAAGTTTCAGGTGGGAGATTAAATTTGGTTGCACTTGTAGAAATAAATCCTTCTAGGACCCCATTGGAAGCTTCATCCACTCTGCTATGGACCTTACACCATCACCAAAATTTTTGGTGACAATGTCTTTGATATCAACATTCCCCCCTTTCTTGGCTTTCACCCAGTGTTTAATGTGGACCTCCTTCATCCATACTTTCCACCATTATCAGACACCTCAGAGATAGCAGAACAGTTGACACTGATAGATCTCAACCCTTACTGCATGGAACAAGAATCCACTAATCATATCATGGACACAGAGTTCAAGATAATTCGCCAACAAAAGCTTCAGATTTATTGTGTTGTCAAAGTGGGGCAGCTCTTTCACCAAGGAAAGTGGCTCACCCGGGGTAAAATTCAACAGAAATTCCCTCATCTGATGGGGGAACTCAACAAAAAGGATACCATTTATTCCTAACAGGGTAGTATTGATCCAGTTGGATATTGGTGGCCACACACCTATTCCAACTAGCTCACATATAGTTTTCATCTTGGTAGTGTTTTTTTAGTTTTTCAGGTCCCAAACTTTTGGGACATTTTGAGGCCCTAAACAACATTTTTTGGGCTCGCCATAGTCACACTATAGACGAAGTCAGAGTGTTATGGAAAAACTTGTATTCTTTTTATATAACTTTCCAACATTCTATCGTGCACCTAAAACGAAGATCGTATGCAAAAGTTACGACCCCGGAAAGTTGATCTACCAACTTACCCCATCGGGGACCACATGACTTTTGGTTCTTCATCTCCTAGGGTTAGGTTTTTGGATGTATAGTGTTTTCTTATTACTTCTTGATGATAAAAATTTCTGGAGGCATCATTGTAATGTGCTCAGACTAATGCGCATTGCCGCCACATCTCTTCTTAGATATTAGCTACCACCATTCGAGCAAGATTGTTTTAATTCTTCATTTTACAGTTTTTGCAGATTTTTTTATTGAATAAAAGTCAATTCTCACTGTATCTTTGTTATTGTTCACTGTATCTCTATGTTATTGATATATATTTTTGTTTCATTTCATTCTTCTCATATATCTATATCATAGAATGTGCTCATCTTTATGCATAAACCATGGTCGTATGGATGCAACTAATTGAATATAGGGAACAATAGGAGATCATCCATAAGATACAAAATGCGCAAGAAAAGGCGCATAAGTTCAAAGCAGTAATGGGTACATTAATGCTAGCATAAGTGGTAATGGTAATGGACCATAATAGGAATTTGTATTTAGAAATGAATGATCTAAGGGAGAATCAATAGACTCTCACACAAAATATCGATGTACTCCAAGACAAAGCCTATAGGGTGATAGCAACCTTATATTCCACTTGAGGTGTAGCCAAATAGGCGGTTGAAGAAAGTATCAAAAAGATGTAGGCTCAGGTTACTTCTAAAACAGTCGACACAATTTTGTAGAAGGAGACAGAGGTAAAGGACAAGGCCATGACACCAAAGGATACACTCGAAAAGTTCATGGAGAATTGGAAGAAGCCTTGAGTGGCTCACGATGAGCAACAGGTAAGTGTTGGGGGGTAGTTTGATAGGGTTTTTCGATAAATTTTGGTTAAGTTTTTGGATTTGTGCCATAATAATTCAAATAATAAAACACAGTTATAAGATGGACCAGAGTGTGTGATGGGAGCGAACTCTAAGGATTCAAAGCACACGATAGGAGGAAACGTGATGGAGTGATGTGTAAAAGGAGGAAAAAGGATATAGATCATGTTGATGGGTGTTTATGACACACTTTCAAATGGAAGGGAAGATCTGATCCAAGGTTGTCTACTTAACCCAAGTCGTTTAAAATAACCTACCCTAACGGGTTGTGTCGCTCTGTTAGCCAATGAAAACACTAAATTAAACTAAGAGAGGTACAAACTATCTATCTATATAATATTATTACGTACATTAACTGATAATCCTATCTGTTAATATATATATATATACCTAGCATACAGTCTTATTATATACATTATGTATGTACAAATACAAGGTTTGCATAAAGCCTTCTGAAAATGAAAGTTTAACTATTGAAACAAAGTTTGAATAAGATATAAGGCTAAGGAAATTATTCTATTACTATAAGTCACAAACACAAAAATGAATAAATAAGATTCAAAATGATATAACTGTAATGAACAAAGCATTTAAAGTTTGAATGATTTAATCTTTATTCATTCATAAAATAGATAAATCAACTAAAAAGGAAAAGTAACTAACCTGATGTTGATCAACGATAAAGAAAAAGCACTAAGCAATTTGTCTTTTTGTGAAATGCAAGCTCCAATAACCTGTTTCCAAGCGGAAATCTATGGCAAGAGGCAAAGAATGATATTTCCTTAAGTAACTCAAGGAATTTTATATTTCAAAAGCAATTTATAAAAAAAAAAAAAAGACAAATGTTTATTTTTCGTGTGACTTTATATGATTCAAAATCTAGAGATGGAATCAACTCCAATCTCCTGCAAATGATATAATCAAAATCTAACATTCAATGTAAACTCAAAATGTATAGACATTTTATTAGCCACAAAGATTATGATAAACAATAAATGATGGACCATACAAGAGATAAGCATAACATGAAAGCATACATGTTGAACAGACTAAAGCTAATTCATAACATATACATTTTCATGCTCAGAAATATATGAAAGTAATATGATGATAATCACATCATATAGTTTACATCAGGACTAAATCCAAAAGCACATTGTATTTCATATAATTTCGAAAGAGATAAGTCCATCTTCAAGTCCCAAAATGAATACCCTTGTCTTTGGGAAAGTACCAGTATTTAAAATAAGTTCATGATATGTTCCTCATATATTCTAAGATAGATACAGATCCATCCTTAATAAAGTATTTTCCCAAAAAATAAACAAAATATAGGTCTGTTATAATAGCCATTCAAAAATAGTTACATAATTAAAATATTATTGAAACTGTTTTTAGAGAAAAACTTGCAAATTTGGAGCATCTCCAATGATTCACTTGTTCCATCAACCATTTGCAATTTGTTCCTCTTCAATCCTGAGAAGAAAAAATGAAATTTAATTTAGAAAAAAAATTCTAATAAACTAATTATAGACAAGCTACAGAATCTATGATTCTATAGCTAGTCTAATAAAACAAAATAAAACAAATTATGTTATAATAAAACAATAAAAAAGATAATTCCAAGAAAATTGTTTACCGATTAAGAATTTGAAAAGAGGCATCAGATAATTAAGAGTTCATAACAACGTTGAAGTTGGATGAGATTTTTATAACAATATCTCCTAATTTCCTGAATCTTTTTCTAGATCTGAGGGAATTGTGTTGCACAATGGCCCTCATATCCACATTTTCTATTTCCAATACCATGTTTCGAGCCATAACCTAATTAAGTTGATCTTGCAAATAAGGGATATCTTGATAGTACCTCTGGATCCAAGTGAAAAAATATTCACAATATACATGTTCCAATCTTAGTAGGCGACACGTATTATCTGAGTTCCGCGGATTATATTGTGCCATTGCCTTTTTTAAATCATATTGTATTCCTAAAAACCCCTCTTGTTCCCTTAAAAATGGAGGTAGGTTTGAAACAAAATCGTATTGAGGCGAATCCACTCTAGTGGAATCAGAGCTTGCATCCTCGACAGAGATTGTATCTTCAATGACAACTGTAGGAATGGGTTTATCATGATTCTAATATCGATTCCTTGTCATCCTCGACAGAAGTATACCACTCCTTTTATTTTTGAAATATAGGTCACTAAAATCATGTGTGACTTGCTTACCCTTCCTTTTGATTTTATTTTTATCCTTACTAATTGTGGTCTGTATAGGATCAGTGACAACCAATGACCTATGTCTTAAAAGACTCATAATTTCTTCCAAGGATTTCTTAGGAATTAAATCATGTTTTTTGGAGGTGACCTCAGCTATCAGAAGAAAACCAATCAGGGTATCGAAAGGTAAGATAGGGTCTTTTGAGACTTTTATCTCAACTCAAAAACTTTGCGGAAAATAGGATGATATACTTGGATTGACAGGTTCATCAACATTCAGATGTAAACCAAGAACAAGTTCATATGGAAAAGGAACAAAGATATTCCTAACAAGAAAATTCTACCAATTATCTCCTATCTTCAACAATTGGGCATTAACCAGAAGCAGAATTAGACCATGGTGGAATAAACTGGACTCAGAGTTCAGGTTTTGTCTTTGGTAAAGCCTTGACATTTTATACCATCAATAAAAGGGTAGGTTCAACTTAAAACCAAATAATACCATCAATAATCGTATATGAAACAAAAACACCAATCCATAATGTCCCTCCCAGGTCATGAATTGTTTTATTATCAACAACAAGCCATGCCAACGAGTTTTAAACAACTGGATAGGCATACCTTTTATGTCATAGCATGATTTCCTGGATACCAACAGTAATTCCATGGGATTCCCTCTATCTTCATATTTTTTAATCAACGAACCCCTTCCTACAACAGATCGGTGGCCTCAACTATGCATTCTTCATTTACATGCAACTGCAAGTCACCTACCTTGGTTTTGGCACCGTCAAAAGTCTTGGCAAAGGCCTATGCAAATTCCAGGTTAAAACCATCAAAATACTGGATAAATTTATCCGAAATGAAAAGGACGAGGTCATCTACAACATTGTCATGAGAAAGCAAATCATGTGATCCATTTGGCTCCACCTACCACAAGAGTCATCAACTTGCATACGATATACCAAAATATGCAAAACGAAGGGGTCTGTGCTCAAGCCAACCTGAGACAAATGGTGGAGTTTGCATGGATAACAGTGACCCAAAAACTAAGGTATTGGGAGGATTCTACCATGACTTCCACCTTAAACGTTGATTAAACACTCCGAACCAGAAGACAAAAAACTCAAAAACCACCTTGCCTCCTAAAAACCTACTCTCTAGTTACGAAGGACAATCCAAATGATGAAATGAATGTGATCACTGATGGACAGGACAAAGAGGTAATGGTTTCATAGCATGGTCACTATCCAGGTCATACATTGATAAGATAGTGACAAAACAACTTGATGCAACATCCAGATCATATGGTAAGGTAATAAAAACATAACCAAAATCGCAAAGGGTAAGGAAATAATCCATACTTTCAAAATCAATTTAATCATAATATAAATCAACTACGATTTGGTTCTATCCTTGTGCTATAAAATTTTCACATGATCACATACTCACCAATCTTATATGTTTTGTGATTTTAGGTGTTCCAAAGGCTCATTTGGTTTTTACAAGGATAAAACCTTTAGAGTTCATTTAATGTGTTTATAAATGGGTTTCAATTTCATGCTTTCCAGTAATGAAATTGAAATGGGTAAACCAGACATCTATCAATAAAATAACTTAAAACAATGGATCAACCAAGTAATCACTCAAAAACAACAGTCAAATTTGTCATAAATAAAAATTAGGTAACGCAAAAATTTTCCTTTGTGCTTTTTACGTTTCAAAAATCAACGAAGTGATATGATAAGTTGGCTTCCAACAATGGTGACTCACTGGGTGAATTAGTTTTCTCTGCATCATCAAAAAATTATGTCAGGGAAAAGAAATACTGGAAAAAAAAACTTAAAACAGTTTTGAAGTAGATCATAATTCAATAATAAAAGTATTAATATTAACTTAGAAAAGTTAATACAGTCATACTCAAAAGGAGTGCTCTAACACACGATCATAACCTAAAATTTATTTTTGATCAAAAGGAGATGATATTTATAAAGGTAACTTCAACACTGTTGACAGGGCCACTGCTTCCAGCAAGCATTCATAGCCTCGACAGGGATGTCATTTAACCCACTCAAGTACTTTAATCCCATCCAAAATTCGTCTATCCATGATATAAAACTTTTGATACATGATCAACTTTCAAAACATACCTAACATATCTCGAACTCGACATTGCTTCACTGCCAGCAGGCTCATTCAACACCCCAACGAAATTGTCTTGGTATCATGTGCACATTTACCCGATGCCAGCAGGTCTGTTCAGTACCCCAGAAACTTTACACACATTTCCCACACGTTGAAGTGTTTCCAAATCTCCTTAGTCATTTATAATAATATAATTTTGAAATTTCATAATGACAAGAGAGCGGGGAGATAATGGAGATTTGATAGCCAGGCAAATATATGATTGATCATTATCATTTTCTTTTTGTCCTTTAAGAACTGATAGTTTTAATCATTTTATAAACATTTATATTTCAATCAAGAAAACATCTAGAGGATGGGGAAGTGCTTTCAGGTGATCTCATTAGAACTGGAATGGTGTAAAATTTTTAAAGGTGATCGTACTTCCCCAAGATCTTGACAAAATTTCAGGAATAATATTTTGGCAAAGACTTATAGAATGATTGTCTTATAAAAAAATCATCTGAGCTAAACCTTAATATTGAAGATGATTGAACTGTTTCGGACTGTTGTCAGTGATAAATCTGATTATGAAATTTCCCTTCAATAATGGATTGTGTGTCAGAAATAACCTTTAAAAATAAAATAAAAAAAAGAAAGAAGCAAAAATAATCAATCAAAAAACAAAAATATAAACATCTAGGGATATTTACAGGGGGCGGGTATTATTCCACTCAAGTGAAGTATTTCTTGAGAGTCTATCCATTCATTGGGAAAGTGTCTGGCTTCCCCTCCAAGTTTTCCAAACGAAAGGAGATAAGACCCAATATTTTTGCAATGACAAAAGGTCCCAACCACAGATTTTGAAAATTAGTGTGTTCTCCTTTATCCTCATGTGATTTGTCCCATTTGAGAACCAAATATCCTATGTAAAAGTTTCTATATGAGGAAAAACTTGTATCAAACTAGTTTTTAACAATTTGTTGGTGCTGGTCCAAATTATGCTTTGGTTGTGTCCTAACTTCTTCTAATTTCAGTAAAGCATTTATTCGATTCTCTAGAGGGGGACATTCTTCCTCCTGAAATTTATGAGATAACTGAAGTGAGGGGAGAAAGATGTGAGGAGGAAGGATAGCTTCTCTTCTGTATACTAGGAATAAAGGAGAATAACCAATGGATTCTTTTGGGGTGACCCTGTCAGCCCATAGTGCGTTATATAATGCATTGTGCCAATTTTTGTGATTTTCTGACATTGTTCTTTTTATTATTTTAATCATATTTTTGTTTGTTGACTCCGCCAAGCCATTTCCTCAAGGATAATAATTGGTGGAGTATTTTAGCTTAATCCCATTTTATAGAGAGAAAAAATTCATGTCCAAGGAAGAAAAATAAGAAGAATTATCGAAAACTAAACATTCAAGTATTCTGAAACATGTGATAATATGAGAATTCAAGAACGAAATTACCTAATTCATGTTTACTACCCTTAACAGTAAAGCTTCAGACCATATTGTAAAATAATCCATTGGTGTGAGAATGTATTTGTGTTGTTGTGAAGAAGGTGGGTTAATTGGTCCTATGATATCTAGGCCCCACTGCTGAAATGGTGTATCTACTTGACCCGTTCTTCAACCTTTTGACAAATTATACATTTGTGAGCCATAGCATGAGCATCCTTAAATAATGTGGGCTAATAGTGACCATCCCTAAGTACTTTGTGGGCAGTCGTGTCTCCACCAAAATGATCCCCAGCATCACTAGAATGTAACTCAGCTAGTACCTTTTTAGATTCTTCCTTTTCTAGGCAACGCAAAAATACACCATCAAAATTTTTCCGAAGCAATACATCATTAATCAATTGAAAAGACACAAACTTAAGCCTTAACGCTCTACTATTTTTTGGATCAATATCTTAAGGAGTAGTTTCATGTAGCAAGTAAAATATGATATCATTATACCATGAATTAGGCAAAGTTTGTGTACAACAGATTTGTGTTTCATTGTGCAATTTTTTAACTAGTGTTGTTGGTTGATTTTATGTCATTTCAACTGAGTCAACTACTAGTTTGTAAAGGCCTTGACCTCTAACAATTCATGCATGTATGCTTTTGATATCGTAATCTTGAAGGGAGGTCATCCAATTAGCCCTTTTCACCCCAAGTTTATTCCGAACTAATAGATTTCTTGGGATTCAATGAAATACCGAACTTACCACAACGTTCTAGTACATCCCTAAGATGTGACAAGTGATAGTTTTGTTCTTTGAAAATATAGTGACATCATTTGGGTAGACAACAACTGACTAGTTTATAAGGCCATGAAAATAAATATCCATTTCCCTCTAGAAAGTGGCTTCGACATTAATCAATCCAAAAGGAATTTTTCGATAGGCATAGGTGCCCCAAGGAGTGCGTAATGTGGTTTTTAACTAATCCAATGCAGACATAAGGACCCGGTTGTAAGGCTCATTCAAATAATTTAGATATGTGACAGTGTAATTAAGATAACGTTCCCTATTAATTTTGAGCTTTCTAGGATGGTCATTTTACGGTAACCACAGATGAGACCAATATATAGCAAAATAACCGTGCAATTGTTTGGACCAATCTTTGCTCAAGAACAAGCCATAAAATTCCAGAATATAAACAACAACTATTTCAATTACCTGGTGCACTTTTGGTTAGATGACAATCTAATTAGTACATCTTTAAGTTCACCAACAACTATGACATTAGTTATGTCTAACTAAATAATTTTCAAATCGAAAGGTTTGACTTCAACATTAATCTTCTAACAAATAGAAAAATGCATTACATTCGATGAGGCCCCAGAATCAACCATAAAATTATGCACATTTATGTTGAAGATTTCTAAAGTTAACACGAATGGTGGTACATTTTTCGTGGTGTGGGAGTAGAAATCTGTTGATTTTTTTCTGTTGTACCTAAAATTATTTTATCTAAATTTCCTACAGTTTTATTTGATGTGTCGTTTTTATTATGATCTTCAGGTGGTGTTTTGTTCACGACATCCTTTGCTTTGTTTATGCCATTTTCTACTGATTTTTTATTTAGAGGATCATTATTTTTACTACTATCATCTATACTTCACATCATTTTCTATAGGATGAGAGGGAATTTGAGCAGTTCAATAATCGATATATTTTCCCTTATTTTTTTAAGATCTTCAACAAGATTATATTCTAGATCTAGGGAAACAAGATTTCGTGATGTTTCAACCTATTTTGACTGTCTTGACACCATCTTATTACTTGTCTCGGGTGAATATGTGTTTTTCACCTTACTTTGAGTGTTGTATGGGTGTTGATTTTTATGGACAGTTTCAAAATTAGCTTGGAAAATACTGTCGGAAAGATGTCCAAAGATTGGGCGAGATGAGTCCTCCTCATCAGGAGTTTCTTCTTCACTTGCATTGTTTTGGTTTTCAGGTGGGACAAAAACAGAACTATCATTTACATCTAATGTTTCTTGTAAAGCATATTGTAGCCCTTCAAAATTTAGACGTTTTGTAGTCAAATTTGGTATGTTCAGAGGAAGAGGTTTCCTAAAAGGTGGTATAAAGTTCCCTTTACTTGAATATGCTTCTTCAGCAGATATTTTCAATTCTATGACTTGATTAGATAAATTATGAAAGGATTTATGTAAACCCTCCAAGTCTAAAGTTTCTTGTTCTTTTTTATTTGGGGAAGGTCCAGTAAGGATTTATATTTTCTTTTTAGAAGAGGAAGTCGATTCATATTCCATATTTACATTATCTTTTAAACTAAGAATATCCTTTTCAATGAGGATTGCCTCCTCAAAATATTCTAGTAATGTGTTTTTCTTAGACCTCTTAACCCATATAGCTATATTATGATGTAGGGATTTAGCATTGTTGGCCCTCGACCAAGTTTTGAGGAAACATTGATCGTGTTTGACCACTTTTGGGACTTCGACGGGCTGGTCGAAGATGGAGCACCCAGGTGGAGTTGAGATCGCGGGATCTCTCTTGTTTTGTGGGCTTGTGAACCGAGCAAAGGGTTAACTAGGGTTTATGTAATGGGTTATGGGATGTCATCCCATGGGTTTACCCATGATTAGGCCTCTTTGTAAATGTATAAATAAGTAGTTACTAAGAGATGTAAAGGTATTTATTGATTGTCTTAGTGCATGACTAGTTGGCTTTGTGTAGAGTATGTTAAGGCTAGGCACATACATTGTATGTAAGGCTATGTGCCTGAACCTGATTTAGGGAAGGAGGATCTGGTGCTCTGTGCATAGATCTCCTGACCTTGGTGGAGTTGGCTCTGTGGCTTTGTGCATAGGGGCGACTGAATGTAAGAAGATTGAAGACTAATAAAGAAGAAGAGAAGAAGTTGGTGGACATAGCCCTATACTGGGGTGAACCATGTATATCATGTGTCTTGATGTGCTTTGTGCGATGTTGTTTATGTGTTTATCTGCTTAGTGTTGTTTTTATAATGTATGATGAATGGATCTGATGTTGTTGCTTAGTGTTGAATGGTATTAAATAAAAATGAATGTTAGATATGAGATAATGCTATGTCCTAAGTGATTGAAAGTGCTTGATCTTTATTGTTACTGTGTTGATCTATAATAAGGGTTTAAATTTGTGATGTGAATGAGACTCATGAACTAATGCATATTGTTTTCTAAGTGATCTGCTAAGTGTTGTTATCATAGATTTGTACCTCATTTTGGTTGTAGACACTTGAGTCTTGCAACCCCCCTACCTCTACCTCAGGTGAGACTTCATCTGCTTCCCCAATGTTGTTGAAAGGGTTAGTAGTTAGGGTTTTATTGGTGTGTTATTGAAGTGTTGAACCCTGGATCTGCCCCTGTGCCAACAAATGGTTCTGTTGTCGAGACCTGAAACTATGATTACTAGGAATTGAAGAAAAAAAAAAATCTCTGTGCGTAGATCTATTGTTGTAGTGCACAATACTCTACTTGACTTGTGAAGCTCTGTGCTAAGAAAGAAACATGATCTGAAGAAAAGAGGTAATATCTCAAAGATTTTTTCTCTGGTAAGGGTAAGATAAGTGGAAATTGTTTCTTTGAAAGCATGAATCTAGATATGTTTGATAGATTTTGTCCTAGTTTGAAAGCTAGGGAACAGTTAGAAGAAAGAGTTGATCTAAATAAATTTGATAGAAATAGAGAAAGATAGGTTATTCCTATGCATAGAAAGAATTTTTGGACTAATAAGTGGGTGCAGGAACCTAGAAAGAATTTTTGCAGACTGTAGGTCCAACACTGTGATCCCAGTGTGTAGTACAGGAGAGGCTTGATATCGTTTAAAAGAAAGAGAGGATTAACACTATGTTATAATTGCAGAAGACCAGTACATCTTGCTAAGGAATGCCCTGGTACAGATCCTATTTGTCTTTGTTGTAAATCTATTGGTCATGAGGTTGAGGATTTCCTAAGGATGATTCCTAAAGTTGAAAATATGAACTTGAGACAAGAAAACTATAAAGAAGATCAAGAGACTAAGGATATGTTAAAGAATCATAAATAAAAAGAATTAGAGACTATGTTATTATAGTTGAAAGAAACAATGAATTATCACAGATATATCAGTTTACCAGAGATCATGACAGAAAAATAGTGCATTGCTACGAGAATAGAAGACTTCAACATAAATTGTGTATTGGATGAAGAAACACACGTGAACATTATGCCAGAAAGCACTTGGGAAATTTTTGGAAAACCTACTATGGTACCTTCATTGGGAAGGATAGGTTTGTTTAAAGGAAAAATGATAACCCTATGTGGAAGAGTTACTAATATACCTATGATTTCTTATGAAACATCCACTGAAGAAGAATTTGAAGTCATTAAATTTGTTGAGAACAACGCCCCTTTTCCACTTTTACTAGGAAATATTTGTATTGAGAAGGATTAGATCAAAAGGAAAACAGAAGAAGAAGCTACATAATAGAACAAGAAAGAACTAAGGGACTTCATAACCAGAAAAATAGAGTGACTAATAGAAGAACAAGAGTATAAGTTGAAGCAATAGAGGGCAAGAGAACTAATTGTCGAAGTTGAAAGAACATGGGAAGGCTTGAAGAACCTATCCATGCAAGAAAGAAGTATAACCACCCCGGAAATAGTAAGAGAAGGGAAATTAACCTCAAAATCTATAAGAGCACATCAACAGTGTGAAGTTAATTTACTAGGAGAAGATAAGAATACAAATGGAAAGAGGATCCCAGAAATTTTTAGAGAAGCTCAGATCACAAGAAAGAAGGCCAAGAAGCTCAATAAGAAGAAATCAAAGTTAAAAAACTATAGGAACCCATAGAGAATAGAAGGAGGACTTCGTAGGAAACAGGTCCGCAGAAGTTGAACCTCGTCGGAATAGCAGAACCATGCAGAATGGGACTTCGCCATGACAAATATATATGGTCATTGGAGGCACCCCAACCTTTAGAATGATGCTCCCGAATGGATAGAAACGCAGTTATTGATGGAAAGATCATCGTTGGACCATTGGGACTGTGCCATAACAAACAGATTCACATTGATGGATGCATTCCTGCCAATTGGAGGAATCTGTTACAATGCTTTATTATTTAACCTGTCAGACGCTGCATTGGGACCACTTTTTTCCACCTGTGATTATCCAAGCTAATAGAGAATCGATTGCATATCGCACTATGATTTATAGATCTTTCCATTTGTTTGATTACTTCGCTTGTTCATTCTCCTACCCAATCTATTTGGTTACAAGTGTGAATGCCGGGCGAAGCTAGCGCATTAGAGAAGTCTATGGAGGAGATTCTCATGGAGCTCATGGATGAGAAATTTATGTCTGTAGGAATACAGGTGTCGTCGACTGGGAGAATTCAAGCATCCCCCTCGACTGGAAGCGAAGCAAGCACCTCGACGATCTGTCTAATGCGAAGAAGATCACGTCGGTCTTGCCAGATTGTATATCGCCTTTGGCTGGTGTAGTTAACTGCGACAACATCCCATGTGACTTTGAGTACACATTGATCACTGTGTACATCCCGAAGGGGATATGCATAGTTGGACCCCAGTTAGGACAGATCCTATCTCTGAAGAACAACGACTTAACCTCGGAGATAGGAAGAATTAAGAAATTCTTGTGCCCCATAGGTATTTGATAAAGACGACTAGGAAGCAGTCGCACATAGTATCCCAATCGTGGATTAAGGATCTTGCGCAGTCAACAATACTGAAAGTGATGAAGATCCCTCACTTTGGCTGACATCAGGAGGTTAACACCTACGTTAAAATCCTCCTGTTGTGCTATCAGGGAAGATACCTATGGCTTGAAAGGTGCTTCACTGTGGATCCAACATTGATCCACTTGATTACAGGACTGAGCATGTAGGGCCTCGACCCTCAACAGTTCTATCCAATGAAGAATTCAGATCGCTCCCTGGAACAACGCATAAAGGAAGATTATGGTGATGGAGAAAAGGGAAAGTGAGGCTACAAGGTAACCTCCATCCAGAATGGTGCAGTTCGCCTAGCTTGTCATCTTATAGCTGGAAATATCATCAGAAAGAACCGTCTGACACAAGTCATTGGGTTCGTAGTAGACCTCATAGGGAAGTGTGTATAAGTAATGCAAATGAAATGGGTGAGTTACCTCATCAACGAGCTCAAAAAATACTGTCACGAAGCACATGATTAGGGGTATGAATTCCATTTTAGTTGGTTACTTATATTAATCACATTTTTCTCCTAGCAAATGCTCGAAGGAGTGACATTTCTAGAAGTTGAGCCATTGGATATTTTGGTCGCATGGTTCTCCACCTTGTGGTATACAAATGATATGACGAAGCAGTGGTAGTCAAACATTGTCTTCCATGCCTACTACCAGCAGTTGAAGCATGATATTGAGTCATTCCCACACATGACCCCAAACACATTACACCAATATAGACTGCTAGAAAAGTTCTGTGCAGATTGACACTTTATCTATATCACTGCACGCAAGGATGAGAGTAAGGAGGAGATATAGTACTACTATAAGATGACCAATGAAGACATGGAATGGATCACCAAAGAATGGTCGGTGAAATTCCTTGTACTAGTTGAAGATGCAAAGATCTCCAATGTAGACATCATAGGAATCCCCTTGGTCACTCGTGTCGAGCATGTTGGATAGAGCAGCACGAAGAAAAAGAAGAAAAAGATAGAATTCCAGAGCATAGAGATTGATGAAGAGGACAACGCCTATGAGGAAGATGGAACTAACTCGCCAAGAGGAGGAGGAGGAGAACACCAAGGTAATGGACAAGGAGGAGGAGATGACACAAAAATGAAAGAAGAAGGCGGAGCTACACTGCCTCAGGATCCCCTTATTGGAACAGAGGCTTCGCAGAAAAGGAAGGCTTATCTAGAGAAACCTTTGGCAAGAAAGAAGACCGACGCAAACAAACCCTAGTTGAACAATGTGCTCATAGAGGACAATGTCGGTCTAATCATCGTAGCCGTGGAGGACGCTTCATAGGATATCTTGCAGAGACATGGAGCGAAGCAGGAAACACTATATGAAAGAATCGAGAAGGCGTTGAAGGAGATACAGCAAGATATTCACTCGAGCCGCGCAATATCCATTGCTCCTTCTCCATCGAATATTGTAGAATTGGGGGATGAGCTGGCCCAATTATGAAGACTAGTAGATGCAATAGAGGATCAAATTCGTCGAGTCCACGAAGAAAAGGAACATGCTACAGAAGCCTTGAAGAGAGAAAAGGAGGAGGTCGTGGAGAAACTACGATTTGTGCAGTCTTGCATAACCACCTACAAGAAGGAGAAATATGAAATTCAGGCGATGTTCGAGGAGGAAAAAGCAAAAATACAGAAATACAAATACCAATTTCTCACAGAGAAAACTGCGGTCAAGGAGGTGGTGACTAAATCAATTTTCTTGATGTCAGGATTGGCATAGGAGGAACAAGAGTCATTCGAGATGCAAGTGGGGAAGCTTGTTGAGGCCATTCAATAGCTTCAAGCATGGGTAACGAAGTTGGAGCTTCAAGCAGTGTCGAGCACTCCACAAGAAGTGCACAATTAGAGGGAGGAAGCTGCCAAGATCATAGTTGGAAGGATCAAGGTCCTTGCCTTAGAATGTAAGAAGTTGAGTTATTGAAGTGTGCAAACCTACGAACGCCTCGCAGAAGATACAGAGATGAGGAAACTGGAAGAATAGCTCCAGGAGGCACAGCAACAGGCCTCCACCGTCTAGGCACATATGAAGCTGGTCACTGCAGCCGAGAGGATGAAACGATCAGAGGGACAATGCTCAGACCAACAACAGATTACTGCCATATAGAGAAGAATCATGGAAGTTACACAGAGGCTACAGTTGGTGCAGGATGAAGCCTACATGATTTTTGAAGAGATTGAAGGACAAGGATCACAGCTGGACCAAGTGGTTGTGACAGTGGAAAAGTGCCTGGAAAGGCCTGTTATAGAGAAAATAATTCAAAATTTCATCGAGTAGGAAGCTCTGGCGAAGCAGCAAGTCGAGGAAGCTCAAGCTAAGATCAAGGCTTTTGAAGCAGTGTTTCGCAGATCTGAGTGACTCAGGATGAGTCACAGGTGAGTGTTGGGGGCCTGTTGGTCCTCGAACAAGTTTTGAGGAAACATTGGTCATGTTTGACCACTTTTGGGACCTCAATAGGCTAGTCGAAGATGGAGCACCCAGGCAGAGCTGAGATCGTGGGATCTCGCTTGTTTTGCGGGCATTTGAATCGAGCAAAGGGTTTACTAGGGTTTATGTAATGGGTTATGGGATGTCAACCCATGGGTTTACCCATGATTAGGCCTCTTTGTAAATGTATAAATAAGTAGTAGCTAAGCGATGTAAAGGTAGTTACTAATTGGCTTAGTGCATGACTAGTTGGCTTTGTGCAGAGTATGTTAATACTTGTGGAGCTAAGTGCAATTATTTTGTAGGTTTCTTTGTGCACAGACATTGTATGTAAGGCTTTGTGCCTTAACCTGATTTAGGGAAGGAGGATCTAGTTCTATGTGCGCAGATCTTATGTCCTCGGTGGAGTTGGCTCTGTGGCTTTGTGCACAGGGGCGACTGAATGTAAGAATATTGAAGACTAATAAAGAATAAGAGAAGAAGTTGGTGGGCGTAGCCCTACACTGGGGTGAACCACATATATCGTGTGTCTTGATGTTCTTTGCGTGATGTTGTTTATGTGTTTATCTTCTTAGTGTTGTAATGTATGATGAATGTATTTGATGTTTTTTTCTTAGTGTTGAATGGTATTAAAGACAAATGAATGCTAGATCTGAGCTAATGTTATGTGCTAAGTGATTGAAAGTGCTTGATCTTTATTGTTACTATTTTGATCTATAATAAGGGTTTAAATATGTGATGTGAATGAGACTCATGAACTAATGCATATATTAGTCTTCAATCTTCTTACTAAGAAGTGAAGCAAGCACCTCGACAATCTAGCTAATGCAAAGCAGATCCTATCGGTCTTGCCAGATTGTATATCGCCTTTGGCTGGCGCGACTAATCACGACAACATCCCATGTGACTTTGAGTACACATTGATCACTGCGTACATCCTGAAGGGGATACGTGTAGTTGGACCCCAGTTAGGAAAGATCCCATCTCTAAAGAACAACGAATTTAACCTCGAAGACAGGAAGAATTAAGCAATGCTTGTGCCCCATAGGTATTTGATGAATATGACTGGGAAGAAGTCACACATAGTATCATAGTCGTGGATTAAGGAGCTTACACAGTCAACAATACTGAAAGTGATGAAGATCCCTCACTTTGGCCGACATCAGGAGGTTAACACCTACATTAAACTCCTCCTATCATGCTATCAAGGAGGATACCTATGGCTTGACAGGCACATCACTGTGGATCCAGCATTGATCCACTTGATTATAGGACTGAGCATGCAAGGCCTCAACCCTCAATAGTTCTACCCAGTGAAGAATTTAGATCGCTCTCTAGAACAACGCATAAAGGAAGATTATGGTGATGTAGAAAAGGGAAAGTGAGGCTACAAGGTAACCTCCATCCAGGATGGCACAGTTTGCCTAGCTTGTCATCTTATAGCTAGCACGATCATCAGAAAGAACTGTCTGACACAGGTCATTGGGTTCATAGTAGACCTCGTAGGGAAGTGTGTAGAAGGAATGAAAATGAAATGGGCAAGTTACCTCATCAACAAGCTCAAAAAATACTTCCGCGAAGCACATGATTAGGGGTATGAATTCCATTTTAGTTGGTTACTTGTATTAATTGCATTTTTCTCCTAGCAGATGCTGGAAGGAGCGACATTTCCAAAAGTTGAGCCATTGGAGATTTTGGCCACGTGGTTCTCCACCTTGTGGTATACAAATGATATGTCGAAGTAGTGGTAGTAAAACATTGTCTTCCATGCCTACTAGCAGCAGTTGAAGCATGTTATTGAGTCATTCCCACACATGACCCCAAACACATTGTACCAATACAGACCACTAGTGAAGTTCTGCGCAGATCGACACTTTATCTATATCACTGCATGCAGGGATGAGAGTAAGGAGGAGCTACAGTACTACTATAAGATGACCAATGAAGACATGGAAGTGATAACCAAAGAATGGTTGGTAGAATTCCTTGTACTAGTTGAATATGCAGAGCTCTCCAATGTAGACATCATAGGAATCCCCTTGGTCACTCGTGTCGAGCATGCTAGACAGAGCAGTGCGAAGAAAAAGATAGAATTCCAGAGCATAGTGATCGATTAAGAGGAAAAGGCCTATGAGGAATATGGAACTAACTCGCCAAGAGGAGGAGGAGGAGAAGACCAAGGTAATGGACAAGGAGGAGGAGATGACGTAGAAATGCAAGTAGAAGGTGGAGCTACACTGCCTCAGGATCCCCTTATTGGAACAGAGGCTTCGCAAAAAAGGAAGGCTTCTCCAGAGAAACCTTCGGCAAGAAAGAAGACCGGTGCTAATAAAACCCAGTCAAAGAATGTTCTCACAAAGGATGATGTCGGTCTAATCATCACAGCCTTGGAGGACGCTTCATAGGACATCTTGAAGAGACATTGAGCGAAGCAGGAAACATTGTATGAAATAATCGAGAAGGAGCTTAAGGAGATACAACAAGCTATTCACTTGAGCCACACAGTATCCATTGTGCCTTCTCCATCGAAGATTTCAAAATTGGGGGATGAGCCCGCCCAATTATGAAGGCTAGTAGATGCAACAGAGGATCTAATTCATCAAGTCCACGAAGAAAAGGAACATGCTACAGAAGCCTTGAAGAAAGAAAAGGAGGAGGTCGTGGAGAAACTACAAGTTTCACAGTCTTGCGTAACCACCTATGAGAAGGAGAAAGATGAAATTTAGATGATGTTCGAGGAGGACAAAGAAAAAATACAGAAATAAAAATACCAGTTTCTCACAGAGCAGACTGCGGTCAAGGAGGCAGTGACTAAATCATTTTTCTCTATGTCGGGATTGGCATAGGAGGAACAAGATTCAATCCCGATGAAAGTGGGGAAGCTTGTTGAGGCCATTCAACAGATTCAAGCATGGGTAATGAAGTTGGAGCTTCAAGCAGTGTCGAGCACTCCAAAAGAAGTGCACAATTAGAGGGAGGAAGGTGCCAAGAGCACAATTGGAAGGATCAAGGTCCTCGCCTTAGAATGTAAGAAGTTGAGTGATTGAAGTGCGCAAACCTACGAATGGATCGTAGAATATCCAGAGCTGAGGAAACTGGAATAACAACTCCAGGAGGCGCAGCAACAGGTCTCCACCATCCAGGCACAGATGAAGTTGGTCACTGCAGCTGAGAGGATGAAAAGATCAGAGGAACAATGCTCAAACCAACAGCAGATTACTACCATATAAAGAAGAGTCATGGAAGTTACATAGAGGCTACATCCAGTGCAGGACAAAGCCTACATGATTTTGGAATAGATTGAAGGACAAGGCTCGCAACTAGACCAAGTGATTACGACAGTGGAACAGTGCCTGTAAAGGCCTGTTACAAAGAAAATAATTCAAGAGTTCGTCGAGCAGGAGGCTCTAGCGAAGTAGCAATTCGAGGAGGCTCGAGCTAATATTGAGGCCTTTGAAGCAGTGTTTCCCAGATCTGAGTGACTCAGGACGAGTCACATGTGAGTGTTGGGGGCCTGTTGGCCCTCGACCAAGTTTTGAGGAAACATTGGTTGTGTTTGACCACTTTTGGGGCTTCGATAGGCTAGTCGAATATGGATCACCCAGGTGGAGTTGAGATCATGGGATCTCGCTTGTTTTGCGGGATTTTGAACCGATCAAAGGGTTTACTAGGGTTTATGTAATGGGTTATGGGATGTTGGCCCATGGGTTTACCAATGATTAGGCCTCTTTATAAATGTATAAATAAGTAGTATCTAAGCAATGTAAAGGTAGTTACTAATTGGCTTAGTGCATGAATAGTTTGCTTTGTGAAGAGTATGTTAATACTTGCAGAGCTAAGTGCAATTATTTTGTAGGTTTCTTTGTGCACAAACATTGTATGTAATGCTCTGTGCCTTAACCTAATTTAGGGAAGGAGGATCTGGTGCTCTATGCACATATCTATTGTCCTTGGTGGAGTTGGCTCTGTGGCTTTGTGCACAGGGGCAGTTGAATGTAAGAATATTGAAGACTAATAAAGAATAAGAGAAGAAGTTGGTGGGTGTAGCCCTACATTGGGGTGAACCACATATATCCTGTGTCTTGATATGCTTTGTGCGATGTTGTTTATGTGTTTATCTACTTAGTGTTGTTGTTATAATGTATGATGAATGGATTTGATGTTTTTTCTTAGTGTTGAATGGTATTAAAGACAAATAAATGCTAGATCTGAGCTAATTCTATGTGCTAAGTGATTGAAAGTGTTTGATCTTTATTGTTACTTTGTTGATCTATAATAAGGTTTTAAATATGCGATGTGAATGAGAATCATGAACTAATGCATATTGTTGTCTAATTTCTCTGTTAAGTGTTGTAATCACAAATCTGTGTCCCATCTTGGTTATAGACACATGAGTCCTGCAACCCCCCCTACCTCTACCTTGGGTGAGACTTCATCTTCTTCCCAGGTGTTGCCTAAAGGGTTGGTAGTTAGGGTTTGGTTGGTGCGTTGCTGAAGCATTGAACCCTAGGTCTTCCCCTGTGCCAACAAGCATAGTTTTCAATAATTTAGTTTTTAGGAGGCATCGATTCTGTAGGGATTTTATTTTTAAGCATAAGGAATCTCTAATTGAAATCCTTGAATTTCTCTTTGGGGTTCACTTTCATGTTGGACAATTCCATTACTAAAAATTCTAGGGATTTATCATCCCCGAAATGTTCTAAGAAAAAGGTCTCAAACTTGTCCCAAGAAGCAATAGTTTAGGGTTGTGCAAAATACCACGTGGAGGAATTTCCTTCAAAGGTGTAAGGGAATATCCTACACATGACATCCTCATGTTTGATGTTTTGAAGGATAAAATATAACATTAATTTTTTGATATGATCCTCGACCGATTGCTTTGAATCGGGGTCAAATTTGGGTAACCACTTTTCAAGATGTTTGGGTAACGAATGTTGAGGTCCAGGTACTGCCACGGCATCTAGATCGAGCCAAGGTCTGGCGAGATATTTTTTTTATCTATGGGAGTTGGTGTGGGTGAATTTCTATATTTCCCATATGACAAAATTCCTTCGTCGGAGGATTCTCCTCTTGAAGAGGGTGGAGAATACCTAGGTGGGGATGGAGGAATACCAAATCCTCTGCCACCTTGAATTAGTGCTTCAAAAGTATCAATAATAGTATCACGTAATACGTGATCAAGAAGACCAGTGCCAAGAATATATTCTTGTTGATTGGAAAAATCAAGGGGTTGATTTAATTGTACACCATATTGTCTAAGACTGGACAATGCGCCCTGGGTTCTCCATATTGATTTTCGAGAATTACAAATAATTTCTTGCACATCAATCCCTTGAGGAATCAGTGTCACAGGATTAGTGGGAATGTTAGGTGTAGCCTCTGATGTAGTGGTCGGGTCATGTATAATGGTAGGGTCAGAGAAAATACACATCATGAAAGGAGAACGATTATTTGGGGGAGTCTTACGACCTCCTCATGCCATTAATGACTTTCATTCCCTCCTTCTAGCACCATTTGTTGACGAGTGTTTATGAAAGACTATCAATTGGAAAGGAAGGTCCGGTTTGGGGTTGTCTACTTAACCCAAGTTGTTTAAAATAACCTACCCTAACGCGTTTTGTGGCTCCTTTAGCCAATGAAAACACTAAATTAAACTAAGAGAGGTACAAACTATCTATCTATATAATCTTATTGCGTACATTAATTGATAATCCTATCTGCTAACATGTATATACCTAGCATACAGTATGTATGTCCAAATACAAGGTTTGCATAAAGCCTTGTGAAAATGAAAATTTAACTACCGAAACAAAGTTTGAATAAGACATAAGGCTAAGGAAATTATTCTATTACTATAATTCGCAAACAACAAAATGAATGAATAAGATTCAAAATGATATAACTGTAATGAACAAAGCATTTAAAGTGTGAATGATTTAATCGCTATTCATTCATAAAATAAATAAATCAACTAAAAAGGAAAAGTAACTAACATGATGTTGATCAACGATAAAGAAAAAGCATTAAGCTATTTGTCTTTCTGTGTAATGAAAGTTCCACTAACCTGTTTCCAAGTGGAAATCTATGGAAAGAGGCAAAGAATGATATTTCCTAAAGTAACTCAAGGAATTTTATATTTCAAAAGCAATTTATATTAAAAAAAAGACAACTGTTTTTTTTCATGTGACTTTATATTATTCAAAATCTAAAGATGGAATCAACTCCAATCTCCTGCAAATGATATAATCAAATTATAACATTTGATGTAAACTCAAAATGTATAGACATTTGATTAGCCACAGATATTATGATAACCAACAAATGATGGACCATACAAGAGATAAGCATAACATGAAAGCATAAATGTTGAACAAACTAAAGCTAATTCATAACATATATGTTTTCATGCTCAAAAATATATGAAAGTAATATGATGATAATCACATCATACATTTTACATCAAGACTAAAGCCAAAATCACATTGTATTTCATATCATTTTGAAAGAGATAAGTCCATCTTCAGGTCCCAAAAAGAATACCCCTTGTCCTTGGGCAAGTACCAGTATTTAAAATAAGTTCATGATATGTTCCTCATATATTCTAAGATAGAGATAGATCCATCCTTAATAAAGTACTTTCCCAAAAAAAAAAAAAATATAGGTCTGTTGTAACATCCATTCAAAAATAGTTACATAATTAAAATATTATTGAAACTATTTTTAGAGAAATACTTTCAAATTTGGAGCATCTCCAACGATTCACTTGTACCATCAACCATTTTCAATTTGTTCCTCTTCAATCCTTAGAATAAAAAATAAAATTTAATTTGGAAAAAAGAATCTAATAAACTAATTATAGACAAGCTACATAATTTATGATTATGTAGCTAGTCTAATAAAACAAAATAAAACAATCAAAACGTTAATTCCAAGAAAATTGTTTACCCATTAAGCATTTGAAAAAGAGGCATCAGATAATTTAAGTTCATAAAAGAGTTGAAGTTGGATGAGTTTTTTATAACAATATCTCTTGAATTCCTAAATCTTTTGCTAGCTCTGAGGGAAGTTTGTTGCACAATGGCCCTCAGATCCATGTTCTCTCTTACCAATACCATGTTTTGATCCATAACTAGATTAAGCTGAGCTTTCAAATAAGGGATATATTGATAGTACCTCTGGATCCAAGTGAAACATTATTCACAATATACATGTTCCAATATTGGTAGGGGGCTTGTATTATCTGAGTTCCACGACTTATCTTTCGTCATTGCCTTTTTTAAATCATATTGTATTCCTTAAAACCCCTCTTGTTCCCTTAAAAATGGAGGTAGGTTTGAAACAAAATCGTACTGAGGTGAATCCACTCTAGTGGAATCAAATCTTTCATCCTTGACAGAGATCGTATCTTCAATGAAAATTGTAGGAATGGGTTTATCATGATTATGATATCAATTCCTTGTCATCCTCGAAAGAAGTCTACCACTCCTTTTATTTTTGAAATCTAGGTCACTAACAACGTGTGTGACTTGCTTACCCTGCCTTTTGATTTTATTTTTATCCTTACTAAATGTGGTCTATACAAGATCGGGGACGATCGGTGACCTATATCTTAAAAGACTTGGAATTTATTCTAAGGATTTATTCGGAACGAAATCACATTTTTATGAGGTGGCCTCGACTATCGGAAGAAAATAAATCGGGGTATCGGAAGGTAAGATAGGTGTTGGGCCCTTTGTTTTTGGATAAGAAATTGTGCAAGAAGGACGACAATCCCATTTTTAGCCTAGTATGAGTTGCGCAAGCTATAGAGGAAGATATACAGTAGAGCAAGAAGAAGCAACAGAAATCAATTGTGAAAAGGACAACACAATGCCAACAAAGAAAAAGTAGTTTCAACAGAACAAGAAAATGTGCAAACCAAATCCAGAAGACACGAATTAGATTACATATAGGGATGAATATAATTGTAAAAGGGTTGGTTGGGTGGTTTTTGTTAGTATCTCAAGTGTAAGGTTTGGTCATAGTTATTATCTACTGATGAGAAGCCAAATTTTGAGTCCTGTAATGTAATTTGTACACCATTTCGGGAATTAGAGCTCTGCGACATGGATCCAAAGCCAGGAGTCTGTAACAAAGAACTATTGTGTATCTCTAAGATTGTAATCGAGAAATATTTGAAGATAATATATGAAGAAGGATCCAAAATTTCAAAATATGTTGTGTCTTTATGTGTTTATCCTTATGCATTGTATCTTTATAGTACTTCTTTATGGTTCATAATTTCCACATGATTTATTTGTGTTTGAATGCTTTTCCACAACATAAGTAGCTCCATTTCTTGTGCATATGAGTTCAGATATTTTCTATAGCTAGATCTCTTGCACAATATCAGGATGAATCTTGACGGTTCTATGAACCCACCTAAGTATTCTCCTTACCCTTCCCTATCCATTTGTCTGAGCAATCCTTCGGGTGAGAATTATTCTCTTCGGAGGAGATGAAAATGCAAGTTCTCTAGACTACTCGATACCTTTTTTTGATAACCTGAGAAGGACCCTGGTTTGATCAAACTTGCGCCAACAAAATGGTTATGTTGTTGAGACCTGTGTTAAAAGGGAACTTGTAGGGAGGATGCTTCTGTGGATTCACAGATCTAATATTGACCAATGGTGGGAAATAAATTGTGACTCCTTCATATGGAAAGAAGCGAAGTTGAGGGTAAAATCTGTGGAAGATACTCATGAGGCAATATTTTACTCAGAAATATCGAGAAACTAGTACAAGATATTATGGGTTAATTTCCCAAAATAACTTTTCCATTGTATAAATAGGCTCCAAGAATCTCTAGAGTTCCAAGAACGATTCAAGAGGACCTGTACTTGGGACACATAAAATATTGCAACACTTCATCAGCTAGATTTCCCAGTCATGCTAGCGATTGATTTTTGGGTCAATACCACATTAGAAGGATACATTATTGAGTTTTCAGCTGAGAATCACCAATATTTTTCATGAGAAGAGGCGGATTTCAAGAAATCCGCAAGGGAGGACTGTTGAGAGAGATCCCCCTATGGATTAAATTTTTCTTGATGGAAGAGGGGATGTTGATTATGTCCTCGACTGAGATGGCATCGTAAACACCCTCTCTTAGGTTAGGGAGAGGTTGGGGTAGATTCATGGCCTGAGAGAGGGGAACGGTTCTTTGATAAGAGGGGGAAACAATAAGAAATGGACTCAAGAGATGAGCGAGCCTTGAAAATAGCTGCCATAGTTGAGAAGTGGTGGCACGACAAGATCAAGAAAGAAGCAAGATAGTTCGAGAAGCTACGGAAAGAAGTCAAACCAGGAGAATCATAGGAAAGACACATGGAAGATTTGCGGAAGATGAGAAGACAGGAAAGACTAGCTAGTCAAAGATTAAGTGAGAGAGAAGCGCAGACAGAAATAAGTCCATAGGTGGGTGGACAAGAAGGAGAAGGTGTAGAAGCAAGAGATGAGGAAGTTGGCATTGATCTAAAAGAGGAAAGAGAATATTCAACCCCAATGACAGGAAATATCAGGAATTTGGTTGAAGAGACCGCTCTAGAGGAAGAAAACGATACCCCACAGATCAAAGAAAATTGACTCGAATCTAGTGGCACCAGCCCCGAATCACCCATACCCCAAGTGTCTTCTATACAAGTGGTAATTTCGATACTAACCTCCTCTGATAATTATGTTCTAGTACAATTATTTAGTCAGTCATAGCCAGGAATTGCGAGTACATGGAGGATATTAGGATCCCCTGGTAGATTGCAAGCAAGACGATTAGGTTTCATTTTGATAAGAGCAGCAAGATCAGGAATGGATGGTCACGCGAGAGATTTGATTGCTCGATACCTAGAATTATGGGGTAAGTGAGATGAAGATGTGGAGAAACATTGGTTCTTATGCAAAGCAATCTGGAGATCCAGAGGGACTTCAGATGTGAATAAGTTGGTTGAGTTCTAGACTACCTTGAGAGGTCACGCTCTCAATTGGTACATGAATATTATTGAGCTAGGAGTGCCAGGAATACAAGTTCAAGCATTCACACTTGGCCAAGTACGAACAAGGTTCATAACGGATTTTAAGCTACCTGAGTCAGAACAACAGGCTCTATCTGAGTTGCATGAGATTCAAAAAAGGGAAGGTGAATCATCCCAGGAATACATCCAGAAGTTTAAAGATGCTATAGGGAGTTTAGCACATCCAATCCATGAAGAACATCAAAGCGAATGGTATATTCAGGGATTTCTACCTCTAACATGGATTTTTCTAATGCAACAGTGGATAGCCACTTTGACAGATGCCTTGGAACAATTGATGAAGATAGAAGCCATGGTGGGATATCCTGGGTTCCTAAGAGTGACCAGACCCCCAACAGATGTGAATTTGGCACAAATACAATGGAAAATATCAGCGCTTAAAGAAAATATTCAAGAACTGACGATACCTAGACCAGGACGATCGCAGGTCTGGTGCACCGGATGTTATACAGAAGGAAATCTAGTGAACGAATGTCCATGAATGAGGATAATCGGACCTCCTCGGAATCTGATGGGATCCTTACTAGGACCCACAAGAGGAGTTGCACAAGTGTCTTCGAATTTACCATTCCATAACCCCACCCCATATCATGTTTTTCTAGGGAGCCAACCAGCACCGGCATTTGAGTATTGTGAGATTTGTCGAATCCATGGGCATGGGACGAGACAATACCCCATTATCAAAAAATATTCGATAGTACCAAATACATTACATTGAGTTGTGTGCATCTACCACACATACTACCAATCAATGTAGAGCATTGGATGCACTTGCAAACAAGTTGGACCAAACAAAATTTAGGGTGAATGAAAACCCTCAGGGATTGGGAAGAGGTCAAGGAGGTGGAGCCAGAGGAGAATTTAGAGGAGGAAGAACTGGGAGAAGAGGGCCAAGTAGATGTTATAACTATGATGAGAAAGTCCATATGGCTAGAGACTATCCTTATCCGAGGTGACCATGGTGCTCTCACTACAGAACCAATGGGAACACAACTAAATATTTTCCAAAACTAATTGCAAAATGGGAATATCGGGTACGTCAATGAGGAACTAACCTCATCAATTCAGAAATCAAGAGAGTTAGTAAAGGACAATTACCCAACCTCAATATATTTACTCGAGGAGGAGCAAAGACAGGAGTTGATGATGATAATCTACCTCAGATTCAGAAAGAAACACCTAAAGAAGACAAGCATGACCCTCTAAAACATAATTTTTTCTTTAAAAATGCCATGGAATTATTTCAAAATATCCCTAGCCCTGAGATGCAAGAGAAACCCCCACACCCTATTGATTACCCTAAGATTGTGAAAGTCTCTTCTTCACTCCCTGCACCCAGAAACCCTGTAGTCCATACCAAAGTACCTGGAGGACATAGTAGTCGTCTTAAGTACAAGAGCCTACCCAGAAACATATTCTGCAACCCAGAAACGCCATATGACTATTTCCTATCTCAGAGCACCTGCTAAAACACGTGGCTTGCAATGGTTAGTTGACTTTTTGTGGGTCAACTCATGCATTTTCGTTGCTATATCGACAATAATCGATCTATATATACCTGACTTTAAGAGACTTTTCAACACATTTTCTATAGTTGTGACACTATCTATGGCTTTTGTTTGAGCTGTTTATTTTTTCTGTCACCCACAAGTTGAACAAATCCAATTCTCTAATTACATAGCTCATATTTTGAAATTTATGTTTATTTATTTACATATACTCATTTAACTTGTAAATTTTTGTTCAAATGAAATTTCATGTAGCTTGTTTTTTCCTTGATAATATATTATATGTGCATTACCATATTTTAAAATTGTTATGTCATTGATTTTTGGATCTAGCTAGTATATTCTATGGAAATTCATGTGAAATGTCAAGAAAATATTTTTCAAAGAAGTATTTTAAGAAGAGGGAAAATTACTCCATCAATAAGACAATTCAAACATTAAAAATGGATGTCATTATCAATCTAGATCAATTTGAGCCTACAATTCCTTATGTAAATTTAGTCCTTATTAAAAAACCACCAACTCATAACAAATTTACCGGTTGGACTAATGTTTGATAAAGAAAGTGGAAAAAAAATCCTCTTAGGTCTAATCCTATCCCTTAGCGACCTTGTTAGCTCTCTAACTTTTGTGTTTCTATGATGTTGTGCCTGTCTAATTTATTTCAATTTTTAGTCTAGTATTAGGTTATGTTAGTCATATAACATTGTATTCTTATGTAATGTTGTTTCTCTCAATTTTTTATAATCACACACAATTCTATATGTAGTGATTAACTCTAGTTTGGAGTTGATGTAACTTTTTTATACACTATTAATAAGGAGTAGCTAAAATATAAAAATTTCATGATGAAATCTACTAGTCAGACAATGAAAAATGAGAACATGCCAAAATGTCTTAGAAAATAAAATCGTGACCATTGTAAGTAGCATAAAATTGTGACCATTGTAAGTAGTTGCAAATAAACACGTCATAATTTAAACCAACCAAACCCAATTGTGGATGGCAAGTGGATGGCATTCTCTTTTTAGTGGTGAATTTCAAAGATTCACATTTTCTCTACAAAACAACTTAGAGGCTAGTGTATGGTGTCAAGTGATTCAATTTTGAGAAATTTTGACCACTTTCGTTAAATGGTGTGTAATTATTTTCCATGGTGATTCAGTACACACTACTCTAAAGTACAAATTGAAGCATATCGATCTTAATAGTTAATCGATAATAATAATAAAAAACATGTCAAAATGTCTTAGAAAAAATAATTGTGAGAATTGTAGGTCACTATAAATAAACATATCATAATCGAAAGGAGTAGCTAAAATATCATGAAGGAGTAGCTATAATATAAAAATTTGATAACTTACTGTTTGGTATGGTGTAGGTAAGACAATTACTTGTCAGTACAAGGATTTTTCACTATGAATGAAAATGACAGGAAGCTTGCTCAATTTAGAGAGGCATTAGAGGCGAGGGGCGATGGAAAATATTATTTCCCTTGCTATGATTGTAGGGGATTTAAAATAAGAAGACTTTTAATAACAACATCTAAAAGACATTGTAGGTAGAAGGGGCACACCGAATGGGGTTATGAATATCGTCCCTTGGTAAGAGGTTATTCAATATTTAATGTATTCTCTGTAATAGTCATCATGTCATGAATTTTAGTAATATTTCTTATCGTTTTTTTTTATATTTTCTATACACACTAAATTTAGTACATTGTTTTTAAATATATAGACAATGGCCCCAAATTGTCGACCTCCAGAGAGTTATTTTCCAAGTACTAGTAGAAATACTCCTTTACAAGGTGATGAACTTTGAGATCAGAATATTGAAGTTGATAATCAAGTTATTAATGATGATATGTATGGAGATAACATTAGTGATACAAATCAAGAAGATGAGATACATAGATTGATCCAAGACACATTTGCTCCAATGGATGAGGACAACCAAGATGATAGTCATGATGTTGATCCTCTACTCGAGAAATCACATAAACCTCTTTATGAAGGCTCAACAACAAATATTATATCTTCTATATTTTTGTTGGTGAACTTGAAGGTTTTGAATGGTTTATCAAACACATGCCTCACAGAGATACTAAGGTATTTATTTTTTTAATTATGTATGCCTGCATGTTCAAAAATACTTAAAAGGTTCAATTTTTTCCTATATTGCTATTGTTTTATAATTTGTAATGTATGGATGCGATATTGATGATTTTTTTTTTTGTAAGTTAGAGTGTTGTATTGTATTGATTCCTTTTAGAAAATTGCAATTGTCTATGGGCTATTAGCCATGTGGTCGCAGTGCCCAGAAGGGAAACCACTGTGCCAGATGTCCAAAAACTAGTAATGCCAGATGTCCAAAAAAATCGCATGGCTCCGGTGCCCAATTGGGAAACCACAATTTTCTTGGTCATGCCACTGAAAGGTAACTAGACTACTAGGCCACGTCGAACCAAGGTGCATAAGTGAGGTGTAAAAAAAACTCAGAAAACACAACAAGACCCTAAAAACCTGGACCAAGATGCAGTCCTGCAAAAACTGCTTCGTCAGAGCTTTGCCTTTTCCACGTTCTGCCATGGATTCTTGAAGATATTGCATGAACATCATTAGGGAATCCACTCTTATCCAGCAATTGGCTTCCTTCTGTTGTGCGTCAAGCATTGTCTCTTTGATCTCTTCCAAATCTTTTTTCATCGAATTGATAATTTCCAGGTCTTTTTTTATCAATTTGATATCTTCCAAGAGTTTTGTTCTGTCTGCGCACAAAGCACATGGGAGGTTGGGGTGGGTGTGGAGAGGGGAGGAGGAGGATCTCAGGGGGAAGGTGGGAAGGGGGGTGGTGAGAGGGGATCGAGGGGGGGAGGGCGGGTAAAAGGGATGCAGAGGGGGAGACGGAGGTGGAGGTGCATAGCCGAGTGAATTCCCATACAGATTGAACCACTCAACCCTATAGCCGTAGGGGTTCGAGAGGGGGGAGAGGTCGCAGGGAGGTTGGTCGCCAGTTGGTTGGGCACAAGGTGTCTGGTTTGGGGCGGCCATGAGGAGGGGTGCCAAGGGAGGAGTCTCATCGCGAGGTGGAACTGCAGGAGGAGCTTCATGGGTCGAGTTAGCTGGGAGAGCCTCCAGGGGAGGGTATGTAGGAATAGCTTCTGGGAGCGCTGCAGAGGGAGTGATTGGTTCATCCTGATCCCCTGTTGCAGGCATAAATCCACCATGAGCTAAGTACCAGGCTGCCCCCCACTTTGGCCTACCACGGGGTCGTGGCATAGTGTGGAAAAAATGCAGAAATCCAACTGGAAACCCCGTGAGGTCACACCAGAGCTCAAAGGCTTGCAAAGGGGTGGGAGAGCTCTAGAAACTTGGTGCTTGGAATTGAAAACAAAGGCAATGAAGAGCTAGAGTCCCCATCATGTCCAGAAGAAGCGGGGCCTAGGGTGTAAGCTAAAGTGATGGGGAAGAGTGTTTGCACTGCCTCGTGAGGATACACGAGTTGCAAAGCTCCCCGCACGAGCGAACGTCGAAATCCAAGTGTAGGAGTGAGGGTGGTTTATGTAGGAGCATCGCTCCATATTAGCAGCGTGTCAACCAGCCAGCACATCCAGCATGCATTTAATGGAGAAAGGGAGAGGCACAACCCTCTCAATTTTAAAATTTGAAATTTCAATAAATGTTGTAAGGCTTTTAATGCCAGACCATGCCTTTGTACAGGTAGTGGTTGAGGTTTCCTTTAATGGTTACCTACAAATAAGTCCATATCAGTCAGGTTTGCAACATCTATTTATGTAATGTAGTCGTAGGAGTACAATGCTAACCGAGACAGCGATGGCACTAAGACGGTGAAGAGGATAAGCTCAAGAGAGCCCTCTTTTGTAATGAATCTGTAAGAGTAGAATAGAGGGTAAGAAATTAGAGTAGAGAGTTAGGAGGAGAGACTAGAGCAGAGAGGTCTTGAGAGAGAGTTGAGACTTGTTACAGTCCAGCCTTTGTAAACATTTGTACAGACATACATATTAATAGAAAAGAAGTTTTTCCTTCACACTGTGTGTTTGACGTTTACATGTTTTTATGCATTTCATGTTTTAAATGCATAACTGGTGAAGTATTTCATAAGTTTCAATTTCTTCCCATCTTGGAGTTTCTGAGTGCAAGGAGTGCACATAGTCTACAAGGTGTGCATTGACAGAGGTGATACAACCTCAAGAAAGCTCAAGACGAATATCGTTGAACCTTCATTAGCAGAGGTGCAAGGAGTGCATAGGAAGGAAATTTGTTTCAAGTTCAGGGAAGACAGAACTACTGAAGGTTTTGTAGAGCTCTACCAAGAGGGCATTGAGTGAGTGCATAGAGTTCACTAGAGAACTCTATTTCGAGTTCTTAAGAAAGGGAAGTGTCGAAGAGAAGACACTCACAGGGTTGATGAATACTCTTTAGGATCTGAAAGGTATGCATCGAGCAGAAGAACGCCAGGTGGGCGTAGGGAGTTTTCTTTTCAAGAAAAATTCTCAAATCTTAGTTATTCGAGATCCTCAAATGCAAAGTCTGTGCAAGAGTAAATCTCCGAGAGGACAAAGCTCAAAAGGGACAACATTTCTATAATGTAGACAAGACCCAAAAAAACCAGGATCACAAGAGGAAGAGTCAAAGGTCGAGACCTTTAAGACTTAGAAAATCTTCAAGTCTGAAGCGAGTAAAAGCTCAGGATGAGGAACGTCGTCAAGCATTGGATCACGGTGTAGAATCCCATGGATCATCCAATTTAAGGTAGGAGCACAAACTTTAACACTGTGTAGAGCTAGGAGAGGAGATCTTGAAGATCTGAACGGACGGTGGAGAACTCTCAAGGAGAGTCGCAAAATATCACAAGCCATTGGATCAAGTGTAGTTGCAAGGAGGTCAGTGACGGGGAAGAGATCTGACTGTAGATCTAGAGGGCATTATGAGCCATTGGTCAAGTGCCTCGAGCTTTCAGAATTTTGGCATTTCATCATTTTGGCAACCTGGAGTACAAGGGCCAATAGTGTGGGACTCTCAATTGGTGGAACCCCGAAAAGATCGGAGCCATCAGATCTAGCACCAAGAGCCGATAGCCTTCGAATCTGGAAGAAGGTGCGCGAGGTTTAAGACTCGTAACAACATAAGGGAGATGACTCATCAAGTCTCGAAAGCATCGGGACTTTCCATCTCAGAGGACGCGTTTCAAGAGATCCACATTTTGGGGATTTGGACACCAGGAGATCGAGAGTGAAGAGCCTCCCAAAGTCGTGAAAGTGATTTTTATGATCAGATCCTGACCATCGATCAGGATGAGTGTGGATCGTTGATCCAGTGGGGTTGAGGGTTTTCAGATTTTTTGGCACTAGGGAAACAAGGAGAAGACCAGGCCAAAATCATGAAAGGAGAATTCGTGAAAGGCCCAGGACCGTTCATCAAGGAGGACACATGGCGAGCGGTCGAGGTTTTGGGAAAAGGCCCGAAAATGTTTGAACCATCGATCCAGTTAGATCATGGTCATTAGTTCTAGAAGGGCATGGGTTGTTGGTCTCTCAGAGGGAGATATTTCGACATTTCATGAACCGGGGATTCGAGAGACAAAGAATAGGGGGAACGCTTGCATCGTGATTCCTTGAATCGTGAAATACAGTAGTGCTTTGACGTATTTCTCCATTTCATGAACCGGGGATTCGAAAGATAGAGAACAGGGGGAATGCTTGCATTGCGATTCCCTGAATCGCGAAAGCCCATTAATCCCTTTTCAACATTCCGGGACATAGGTGTTCGAGAGGCCAGGAGTTAAGAGACATGGAGTCCCGACTCACGAAATCGTGAAATGATCATGGTTGTCGATCGAGGAGGACGCAGGGCCATCAGATCTGGTCTGGGGAAGGACCGAGATTCAAGGTTTTAAGAGGCAAAGGGATGGGACTCTTGAACGTCGAAGTCTCGAACCACGAAAAGTGCCTTTTGGCATTAGCGCATGGTCATGAGGAAGTGGTCACATGGAGAGAGGTTAAGGGAGGAGCCAAGAACCTCAGCCCTTTTTTGGGTTTCGACAATTTGAAGGACAAGGAGCCTGGGAGAGCTTGCATTCAGGAGTCCCAAAACACTGAAACGTGGAAGTAGTGTTGTTTACGCCTTGGGTCATAGCCTAAGGTCACCAGATAAGAAGGGGTTGGTTGGAAAGGAGTCAACTTCGAGGTGTGTGTTGGTTCAGAATAGAGAAGAGTGCCGAAAATGGGGTGCGTGCAAAGGTTTTCTCAAGACCTGTGCCAGAGGAGAAAGGGACCTGTGGATTCGTTCAAAGGGTTCTAGCAGGAGCCAGAAGAGCCATTTCAGCTTAGAAGAAGATCAATCCAGAGACCGGGAGGTCGCAGAACCCTGCTGAGGTTGGGGGTATGCATCAGTGGTGGCAGGTGGTGTAAAGACCGGAAGTGACCGGGGTGAGGACGTGGCGAGGAACATACGCCATGTGGCCTATGAGATGGCCAGGTGGCGGTGAGCATTGATGTAGTTGTCATGTCAATTGAGCACCCCATCTGGGGGATGCAATATTGATGATTAATATTGTTTACATTGACTTATTGTTTTGAATTTTGTATATTGTTAGGTGAATTTCTATTACCAACATCAAATATTTTTCCATGCACATATCGAGAAATATCCATGATTATGAAAGAAATTGGAATGGAGTATCAAGCTATTGATGCATGTCCTAATGATCATATCATATACTATGGAAAATATGCATTAGAAAATGAATTCCCACAATGTCAAATAAGTATATATCGAACTGATAAAGTGTCAAAGAAGGTGCCTCACAAAAGTTCTTCGTTATATTCTGATAATTCCACGTTTCCAGCGGTTGTTCAGGTGCCAAAGTATAGCATAGGTTATGGATTTTCATGCAAAGAACAGAAGTTGAGACGATGTTATTTGAATGCCTGCAGATGGTTTTTCATTGAAGTACATTGAAGAAAAGTGACCAATTTTTAATTAATAACCTCGTAATGTTAGACTTTCATTGACAGCTGATGGTGTCAATCCATTTGGAGAGATTTTTTCTACGTACTCAGTGTGGCATGTTTTTGTTATAAACAATATCCTTCCTCCTTGGATGTGGATCAAGAGAGAGCACACAATGTTGGTAATGATTGTTCCAGGTATTTAATTACCTTTTATTTTCTTTAAAGTATGACAAAATATTTCATTTCTTTGTTTTGTGCATGGTAATTATGTCTTTTATATATAAGGACATATAGATAAGTATAATTAATCATGTATGTTGAACCAATCAGGTAAGTATCGGGCTAAAGATATGAACATATATATTGAGCCTCTTATCGATGAGTTGTTGAAGTTATGGGTTGGTGTCACTATGTATGACATCTCTAGACCAATAGGGAAAAAACGATTTCAATTCCATAGAATACTATCATGGACAATTCATGATGCTCCCGGGTTAACACATTTTTGTGGTATATTGTTACTTTATTTTGTGATATATATA
>JZKD02S1005609.1:457958-475937 GCA_000966675.3 Picea glauca
GAAGATAATGTATCACCTTTAGTGGATCATACATAGTCTATCCCTACTATTTAGTTGGACAAACCTACTTCACAATTGAATTATGTGGCCAATTCCACCAATTTTGTAATATCAACTCCCATAAATAATGAGCCTTTGACTCATTTTCATGAATTAGGATAGAAGATTAAAACTGGACATTTATACATAGGGGTAACAAAGCCAATTTCACCCCCTATGTGCAAAAGTGTCGGGTCCTACTTCTTCGACCATAATATTTCCTAATGATGGTAAATTCTTAGAGGCCATGACATTTTTAGATAGTCCTTAGGATGACCTCCATAATGGCTCTCCTATTGAATTTCACCCTAGTTCTATCTACTCCACTATCATTCCCTTAGACTACATCCCTTTGGAAATATTGATCTTTTTGATTCATCTCTACCAACAACACCTCTGTCTTGAAGAAGATACCTTGGATTAAATTTATACACTTAATGTTATTGATGTTTCCATTAAATGAGATGTTGTCAAACCATTTTGTGTTGACATGAAGCATCTAATATGACTTTCTAGTTGTTGTTTTGGTTGTAGGACCTTGCATTGAATTTTATGGTACCTATAGATCATTTTCTTAGCCATTTTTAGATGAGTAAGGTGTATTTTTTAACTTTCATATAGAGTTAGGATCATTTCCATCTTCATTATTGAATTTAAACCTTTTTCCACCTTAAAATTGTCCTAGGAATATCCCTATTGAACATTGGTACATTATTCCATCTTCTCCACTTTGCACACATCTAATGGTGGAGCCTTCCTATGATGGGTTACCCTAGAGTAGTACCATTTTTCCATTTGGAACCCATCCTAATAATATTTATCACCAAGAGCCCATGTAGCTTGATTTTTCATATGGAGATTCATTCTCATATGTAATCTAGTTCTAACCATTTTCATGGGGGATCCCACCCCTTCATTTAGATTTTTTTGGAAGATTATTTTTTTTTACTCACTTCCATCTATTTCTTATTATTTTGTTTCATTTCTATGACAATTTCATCCAAAACATCGCCATTAAATGAGAGGCATGCACTTGGGTGTCCATTTATTTTTGTGTATATGTCACCTTGCTTTCTTTTGATAGTATGTTTTTGTGCATGGTTGGAAACCCATTTTATTTCAATGTTAGTGTCCACCTCTTCTCTCTATCATTAGTTGATTATTTCTTCATAAAACTATAAAATCCAAAAAAAATCACTTAAAAAACAAAACCTAGGGAAATAAATAAACTATTGTGAATTAGGGACTTTTCCCAATTTGTTACCTACCCATCACTGAATATCCCCATTCCCATTGAATATTCTTGCACCCATTTTAAATTATAACCTAATTTAAAATTAATTATCCTCGCTCCCATTGTTTAAAATACAATCACTACGTGGAGACAGAGCCACATTGTTAATTTTGTTCATCGCCTGGAGACAGAGCTACCTTATAGGAGTGACCCTTGAAAAAGATACTCTTTGCGTGGAGACAAAGCTAGCTGAGTGAGTACCCTCGACACTCTTCGCATGGAGACAAAGCTACCTGATAGAAGTGACCCTCGACAAAGCTACTCTTTACGTGGAGACAAAGATGGAGTGAGTACCCTCGACACTCTTCGTGTGGAGAGATGTCCTGACTGGAGCGACATACTAGGGGACAAAGGGGAGTGTCAGCCCTATCTTGAGCAACATTGGAGATAGAGGAGACCACGATCAACCCTATATCGATCAACATTACAGATTCAATGGTAAGTTTCTCTCCCTGTTGTTGAGTCATCAACTACATTTTCTCTTTTTCTCCCTCAATCATTTGACCATGCCCTCGATGGAAATTGAAACCATAAGCTATAAACAATCATGGCAATATATTTAGCAGCCTAGGGTTGCATTATGAGATGGAACAAAATACTAATAAAACCCTAAATATTGATAACAATTGTATGTTTGGTCGTAATAAAAGAGAAAACCATGTCAATATGGTCATTGATGGGGTAAATTGAGCACCAGGGTTTCTATCATTAATGAGGTAAAGGGATGAGGAAAACTCTACAAATTTCAATGAAAAAACTTAAATAAAATGGTCATGTTTTCTCTCAAAGGAGTTGGGATGGGACTCCACCAACCTAAAATAGTATAAGAAATTCTTGGAAGAAAAATGCAAGAAGAAAACTAATTGGAAAAATAATGTGATGACAAAGAACAATAAGGAGGAAAATATGGAATGGGAAGTTATAGTGAGCAAACTTGCAAAATTGGGGAAGACTTGAAAATTTGGAAGTGAGCCTGATCTTATTTGAAATCCATGATTTTATACTCTCTCATTCCATTGGAAAGGTTATTAAAACATAATTGTCTTCTTAACTAAATATTACATGACCTTAGATATATTTTCCAATGATTTATCAACCCAAGGCTTGATGTAACCCATCATGGGTCCCATTGGGACCTCCTATTTCATGCTTAAGGAAAATATTTCATTATGGAATTTGCTTAATTCTATGCATTTCTCTTGAATCATTCAAGAAATCCAAGAATTCTCAATAACCAAATCACTAAGACATCATTTTATCTCATTTTTAGAGAAGTTGGTAAATCATTGATTCAAAGAGTTGGTCAAATAAATAATTTTGGTGTCAATGACAAAGGATTTGCTCATCAATTCCCATAGATCCATTAACTACTTCAATAGTTTTCAATTTTGGTTGCAATTGTCTCCCTAACACCCTACAATAACCCTTGGAATCATTTTTCTATGGAAATTATCTTGGTATTGTCTTCAAGTTGTTCATATGGTGTCCTTGCCAATGGTTACATAAACAATGGTTTAGGAATCCATGTAGATTCCAAATATGTTATCCTAGTTTTCAAATTGGTGTTTTCCTCTAATTGATCCTAATTCGACTACCTAATAATACACCCTATGACATCATGTAACTTAAGGGATCCATTTGCCCCTAATTATTTAACATCTAACAAGGTATTGATATTTTCCAAAAGCTTCTTGTCCATATGGACTCTCATTTCCATATAGGTTCTAGTCTTCTTAATGACGTCCAAATTTATCATATTCTTTTTTTATTTCAAAGTTGGATATTTTAGGGATTTCCCAAGGTCTAATATTTCCCTCATTCCTATATAAGTTGGCATAAGTGATGAGTACTAAATTATCCTTGATTTTCTCCTCTACCTATTCTACTTATTTTCACACAACCATATATATCAATATTTCTTGAAGGTTAAAAGGATCAACATCAACTTAGAAGAGAATCCAATATCATATTACTCTACTTCTATAGATACTACTCTCTCTATGTTTTAAAATATAGATACATGACACTACACTTAAATGATAAATTCCAACACTTGATGGTTTTAGGATTCATTTCATATTTGGTTTATCAACTTGAAATTAAAATTTGATACTTTGCATCTAGTACCTTGAGTCAAATACAAATATGAGATTAGGAATCATTAACATATCTACTAGAACATTTATTCTAACCTATAAAAAATATACTAAATTCTCATAATTTATTCTCATAACTAGAATGTTTTCATATCTTGTTGAGTATCCACTAAGCCTTTTTAGTATCATCAAGAAAAGTGTCATCCACTAAGCCTTTTTAGTATCATAGACCCTAAACATCCTCACTAAGTCTGCATTTCCTTCATCGCCCTATCTACATCAATTCCGAAGCCTAATGTTGGGACTTTAATTCCTCTTTCTATCCTAACGAATTTCATACACCTCTCATTCACTTGATTATACAAAGTTGTATGAAAATGAGAGGTACAAATAGATGTTGTAAGAAGAGTGAATACCCTCAAGTTATGAAGAAGCCAATTTCATAAAAGCTACCTTGTTATAACAAGCCAATTAGGGAAGTATTGAACAATGTGTCAAGAATTAGGAAAGCCTTGTTGAACTCTTAAATTTCTTTAAGAGCGTGTTTTGACATATACATTGTCTGAAAGAAAATAAGAAATAAATGAAGGTATAACACAAGTTCTGATAAGGCTCAGTATGGAATTGATTTTGGATTCAAGAATGTCCTAGATTGTAATATTTGTCATTAAACCTTGCTTAGAAGAGGAAGTTCAATTATTGGGTGCCTTTGAGGGTCACCAATAACCTTTTTCATCTTAAATTCTTCCATGGTTTTTAAAAATCTTACAATCTAGGCCATTCTATAAAAGAGAAGACTCACACCCCAAAGCATACCAAGATAACAATAATGGGATGTCAAATATGATATGAATCAAGTAAACAAGGATCCCAATAATTTTATTACATACAATAGAATCAATTATATTCTCCAAGCAAAACATGGGTTCCCTGAATATTTGCTCGCTAACTTATCTTCTCATTTTTTCGAGTGTTGGTACCACAAACTTATATTCGCACGACAACTTATCTTTTTGTTTTAACTAGTGTAGGTACCACCAAATAGGTATCTTTTGGATCTATATTCCTCGAGTGATGATCAAGATATACTTAGAGAGGTTGAAAGTGAGACGTGTTGTACTAGATCTACCGGTTCTAGATCAACTATATCAAAAAATGTAAGGAAACAATTTCGTATATGCATGCAATTTTTTATTTCCAATGAAGGGTCATGTAATTATGATGTTGAGATAATAGGTGACATTGAGTTTACCTTGAGGTATATACATCTAGTGCAATGATGGGAACCTAAGGAGCTACCTAAAGTGGACACATATTTCTTCATCAGTAGGAGGATGTATCACATTGCTCCTTCATCCTTACATGGATTGGGGTTATTTTCCATGGATGGCATAAAGGTCAACTATGGAACTGTAACTGAATTGATAGAGTATGTCAGACCATTATACAAATACAATCACTGGTTGATGTTGGTCTGATATATGCGAATTATGTGGAGATACGGAGTTGCCACAAATTATATACAACTAGTAGATAACAATCAAAATAAAGGGGAAACTATGTATATTGATGGAAGGCCAAAAGCTTCTGAAAACATTGCAGGCTTTATAAATAGTACACGATCAGTGGCAACAACTAAGAAACCAAATTGCATATTTGAGGGACTTGAAGGAAATTGTGTATTTGTATGTGCAACAAAAGCAATAGTTCTAGGTGTAGAGTTTTTGATCGATTACAACTTAAATCGAATAGATGGAGGGGGTGCGTCTATGAGGTTAAATATATTACATAACATTCAACTCAACCTTTGATCAATCATTTTTATAATTTATCACTGCAATATTTCAATTTTTTACTGCATATATTTCATTTTTCATTATTTATTTTTTGATATTATTGCAATATTTCATTTTTTTATGTTACAATTACTTTCATAACTTTTGTTGATTAATTTATTTTGTCAACTCTATCTAGGGTGACCATGGAAAATCACATGCTACATCTGTCTAGGGTGACCATGAAAATGCACCCATTGTGCCTTAGTGGGTAAATGATAAATATAGTAACAACTTATGACTACAACAACTAAATTTCTAAAATTTCATTATTTATTTTCTAATATTATTGCAGTATTTCATTTTTTTAATGTTACAAGTGAATTTCATAGCTTTTGTTGATTGATTTATTGTGTCAACATCTGTCCAGGGTGACCGTGGAAAATCACACGCTACATCTGTCCAGGGTGACCGTTGCAAGGCACCCGTTGTGCCTCAGCAGGTAAATGTTAAATATAGTAATAACTTATGAATGCAATAACTAAATTTCTCAAATGTTAAGGTTAATATCATTAATTTTATTCCTTAATGTATTGTGGCATGGTCACCATGGGAAGGTATCCACTCATAGTATATCAGAGCAGGGTGCGTGGGAAGTCATCAGTCGCACAGTAGCATCAGGTAACTACTAGTGCTTAATAATAACTAAATTTGATTACAATATAAAAAATAAAAAATGATGTTAAAATTATTTTAATTTCATTTATTGTTTGATGTTTTTAGTCCAGTACAGTCAATTTGGACGATGAGGATCTTAAGGACGAAATATTTTATTCCACTGACCCAATAGCAACTGTCGGGAAGGCCTTGAAGAAGGAAAACATAGAATATCTAGCTTTGTTTCGTAAAAGACCACTGACACCGGAGGACAGGGCAAGAATTGCAGAGCTACAAAATCTAATAACTAATTTTGGGGTAAGTGGCATCTTCACATATTTTTATCAGCTATGATAATTTCATATCTGTTTTTTTGTTTTATATTTTCTATATGATATTATAAAGTAAAGTTTTTCATTTGTAGGAGTTTTTAAACCCTGTGCCCCAGGAACCTGTCGAGCATGCAACTGCTATAGGTAGCGGTGATGGTCCGATGCAAGAAAAAAGTTGACAAATAAAAGTACAAATGAGGATTTTTTACCCTCCTGAGGTTCCCCTCGAATCCATTGATGAGCGCACTGATGTTGATCAGCATGGCACGTCGGAGCATGATGAGCTGGAGCCTAGGACTCCAGATGACTTTGGAGATGAATGTATTGTAGATGGAGAGGAAGTTATTCATAGAGCAACACGAATTAAAAGAACCGGATCACTAGATCTCACCTTTTTGTTGGATGATGCATGTGTTCTAATCAAGATTTAGAAGATTGCAGGTATTTTTTAATTAATTGATTCTTTTTATCATGAAATTGAAATGGACATTTGTTGAGATTATTATAAATTAATGGATAAGACGTTTCTATAGGAAACAATGTTTTCTACAGAAACTTGAATGAAAAATCATTGGAGTTGTTTCGCCCCACCATTCGCACACGGTGGAATACCCAAGATAGAGAAAAGAAAGTTGAATTTATAGGCCACATGGTAAACTTGTTCGGCAATACGTTCAACAAGAAAGTGGTTACAAAGTTAGTCAGCAAGAATTTAAAATATATCGAGGCCCAATATAGGGAGAAAGTGCAATTATACCTCAGTCATGAGTGCCCTCCCATGGTTCCAGAGAAAGAGTGGAAGGCCCTGATAGAGGATGCAAAGGAAAATTTGTTTAAAAAACAAGGAAGATATCCATGAGATGGTAATGCAAGGTAAAACACATGTCATCTTAATAGTGAAATATGCTCATTTATGTTTTTGTTTCTTGTTTTAAGTAACAATTATGATATCTAATGTTTTTCAAAAACTCCATATATAGGCTACCTGAAACCTCCAAAGAAACCAAGGCTAGAATGGAAAAGCATGGGCAACATTAAATAGGCTAGGGTGGATATGAAAAACTAAAATCTCGAATCGTAAGAATTAAATGATTAATTGTGGTGACTATTTATTTAATAGTAGTGAACAAATATCTATTTTTGTTATTGGTAATTTTAATAGTGTTATGTATTGCAATTAAATATGTTCCAAATTGTTTCCATCGATGAGGACCTAAAGCTTGGTTATAAGCATGATTTTAAAAGTGTGATTGAATATAGGAGAAGCTTGGGGCAGACTCCGATCTCCCCAGCCACGCAAATGCAGGTAAATAAAATGAATAAGGAAACTACAGTAACATGCTTGTAAAGTCTATTCATATTTTATTATATCACCCTTAACTAAGTATTTATGTTTTTTTTCAAGAAACAGTGCAACCGCAATAGTGAATATAGCGGTATTTAGCAGTCACCACTTCATACTAGGGAGCACATGTCCTATGATAGTGGGGAGCAGAGTACCCATTCCAGTATGTATGCTTCATAATTAGAAATATTTACTATGATTGTAGATATTTATTTCCTGACTTATACTTATATATTATCTTCTTTAAATGGAAGAGCATGTAGCTCAGGAGGGTGAACTACGAGAGGAACCAAGTGGACAAGAAATTAACGCACCAACTATCACAGCTACAAAGATAGGTAAAGAGCAATATTGTAATGTTAATCAAAATAATGAAATAGTTATTTCAATTATATTTCAACATATCGATATGATCATTTTTGTTGTTGCAGTTCATGCCCCTGCACAGCTGTCTCCACACCCTTCTCAGTGACATACCAGAAGTATGGTGCATGAGTGCATGGAAACACAAAAAATACAAGGACGGGACACAGGAAATACAATGTCAAAGGATGATTATGATACCCCAATCCTCAAAATTGTGAATGTGAAAAAACATAAATCAAAGAAAAACTAGATGTATAAATTCATGACTTGTATTTGGATGTTTATCGATGTTTCTAGTATGAAACATTGTTGATATGAATTATAACATTATGATTCAATATTTATATGTTCATATGTTTTGATGAATAGCCTAGTTATGCATGAATGTCTATCTGTTTTCTATATAAACAAAATCATTTGTTGGGTATGGGGAATTGAGAGCGATGTTAGGGGGGGGAGGGGCCATATGATCTTCCACCTTCATGTGGTTGGCCCTTTTCAGTAGATAATAACCCATTCTTGAAACAAAGAGAATCTCATTAAGGTATGCGACCACTTAAGTTTTTTCTAGATTATTTTACATAACTAAATCCATGTTTATTTGCTTATATATTATTTACTCATAGAAAGAATTTTTATTTTATGATTCATGCAGGTCTTGGTGATGGAAATGCATATCGTGGACAACTCTTATCAAGTTGTATAGGCTAATGGATCTAGAAAAATGACAATGATAAGATAAGGGTTTTGACGTGTTTTTTTAAGTATAGAACTCAATGTAGAACTTATGGAGACATAGAAATGTAAAAATACAATTTTGATTATTGTTAAGATATTCATATTTTCTAGGACATTACTAGCATCAAATTAATGTATGGGACCCCTATGTTTATGGGATGCATAGAGGGTTTATTCATTGTCCCACAAACAAGCAGGTCTCATACATCAATTTGGTGTCTCACTAGGTTGTGACCTATCAGTATATTTTTGAGATATAAGTGATTTTATAAGTTGATGTGCAATAATATATAAACACATAAACATGTTTTGATCAACTGTTAAAATATTTCACCTACAAATCTAATTTGGCATGTTTTTAGGACCATTTATCTCCCCATGTATATTTTGATCCTTTTAGGGCCCAAATGGTAATGCTTAACTTATCTTCAATGATTCTCATCTTCCTGGTTATTCATAGGTGAAAAGTGTAAAAGGATTATTAGTCTCAGTCAACTCAAGGAGATTTTATATGTTCAAACAATATCAAACCAAAAAAATTGACACGAGTTGAACACTCTAAAAATCACCATGTTGAACCTTCTAATTTCCCAATTCAAAGAAAATGAGATGAATGGTCGTTGGATCACCAAATGATGGGATCTTGAGACCCATATTGTAGTTGATATGGCCTTTTTGTGGAATAAAGCCTACAATACTTGTAAAAATAATATGGTGAATATGAAACATCTTGGGTTATGCATATTGAATTTTACAAGTAATTGAGTTGATGAGTTTATGTGATATACGTTGGCTTAATTTTTATTTTTTATGAATTTATGCATGCTTGAGGTTTTGATATAATGAATGGTACAAGAGCCCATAGAGGATAAGGGATATGAGGAGGAGTAATATCCCCCATAAGAATAACCTATCCCTAAACCAGCACCACCTTATCCTAAAAGGATAGAAGCTAGTAATACTTACACAAAACCAGAGGATTACCTCTTAGGTGAACTCAAAAACCTATGTGTCGAAATCCCTATCCTCTAGAATATTAAGGATGTTCTTATCTACAAAAATTTCATAAAATAAGAATGCATTAAGAAGATAGGAAGGAAAAGGAAATATTCTCCTACAATCAATGTGATAGGACAACTTGCAAATCTTATGCTAGGAAAAATATTTGTTCCTATATACTTATATCTAAGGATCCCTATTGTAGATATCTAGATCAAAAAATATCTGATTTTGAATACTCTAATAGACCTAGGGGAACATATCAATGTTATGACAAAGGAAACTATGCTTAGACTAGACCTTAGATAACTATTGAGACACACACTTATTATAGTACACCAGCTATCATATAGATCAACTATTAAAATGAAGGAGTCTTAGAGGATGTAATAATGTCCATTGAATCATGGTAGTACCCAATATATTTTATTTTACTTCAAACAAAATCCAAACTAAATGGGTTTCCCCTCATCTTGAGAAGGCCCTGGATCGCTAAAACTGATGCATATATTAGTTGTAGGGTAGGAACCATGACCATAAAAAATGGTCAATAACAAAATAAAATTTTCCTCTACGCCCATAACAAGCCTCTCATTGACACTAAAATACCTATGTGGGTAGGACAAGAAGAAGGAGAAGAAAAATTTTAGACAATAGTTATACCCAAGGAATGAAGTTAAGGTAGTTGGGGGAAGAATTTAGGGCATGTACAAGTATATGAATCTCATAATTTTAACTCGAGGGCATACATTTAGGACATTTTAATTATTTTTTCTTTTTTGCAAAGGCGTGTGCAAGTTTCCTTAAGGAAACTCATGGGTAATCCTACGAGATGCAGTAGAAAAATTCATGAGCATGTAATAATCTTAGAAGAAATAAAACTTTGGAGAAATGAAAACTTTCTCAATGATCAATAACTAACCAACAAGATGAATATGGGTAAAGGTGACCCAAATACATCATAACAATAGGCCAATGACCATCATTTTAGAATCAAATAATATCAAACCAAAACATTTGAGATGAGTTGAGCACTCTAAAAATCACCATTTTGAACTTTCTAATTTCCCAATTCAAAGAGTATGAGATGAATGGTCGATGGATCACCAAATGATGGGATCTTGAGGCCCATATTGTATTTGATATGGCGTTTTTGTGGACTAAATCCTACAATACTTGTAAAAATAATATGGTGAATATGAAACATCGTGGGTTATGCATATTGAATTTTATGAGTAATTGAGTTGATGAGTTTATGTGCTATACGTTGGATTAATTTTTATTTTATATGAATTTAAGCACGATTGAGGTTTTGATCTAATGATTGGTACAAGTAGGTCAAAAGGGTGGTCTCCATCAAATTTCACATGAGATAAGAGGGGGATTATTCCCCCTCTCTAATCTCTAAGGGACACAAACATTCAAATAACTCAAGTCACTCAATAAGGCAGATGCTCATTTGATTTGTTGATTGAGGGAATTTGAATTAAGGAGGGAAATGTGTCCCTTGAAACAAGGATCCTTGATTTTAGGGATCCTAGAGACAATTTCCCTTCAATCAAGGATTGATTGAAGGGTTAGTTGTGATATTTTATTATAAGTAGGAGATAGGATGAAGTCAAGTATATTCCAATTTGTCTTTGGAATAATACTTTCATAATTATGATAGTGAATTCAAATTGTAGAGCACACACTGTTGTCATGAGTTAAATTTATTAATAAGGAGACTACATTTTCGAGAACTTATGGTTTAACCACGGGTTCTTTTAGAGACCTTGAGCAGGTCCCACTCAAGGGAATGAAAATAACCCTATTTTATATGATATTCTCATTTCTATAGTAGTTTACAAGTTCATGTAGTAGTTTCATGCAAGTTATTACAATAGTTTTATTTGCTTCATGTCATTTTATTTTAAGCCATTTTAATTCTGCAATTTTACTTTCTATGTATTGTATTTTCAGTTCTTTGATTTAATGGTGTTAATTATCTCAGTTAATCTTATTAAATCTTAAATAATCACCAGTTTCCATTATTAGTAGGCTAGATGATCTTGTGTTCCTCACGAAGAATAGTGATACTCACTCCCTTCATCCCCTACCTTTGACTTAGGACATAGCAGTGTAGGTCGTCGACCTAAGTGAGTGAAGATTTAAAGATAAAGGAATAAGATTGAGCATCCTGTCTTCTATTAGATTGACTTCTACATTCTTAGTTTTAGCATCACATCATTTTTTAGTTTCTATATAATATAGATAAGCATCTTGAATTAGTCCTTTAAATTAACCTAATGTACAAGATGATGAAGAGTTCATTGCACCTATGACACATTATCTTATTATATTCCAATATCTTCATGGAATAAATCATGTAGCATCCATCTAAGTCACCCTATAAAATCTCCTACTTTTGATAAGAAAAGGGAGTGAAGGTCATGAGAAAAACCACTTAAAATAAAAGACCAACAAAACGTTACACATCATTCATCAAGTTTAGAAGTTAGATTGTACTAATATAATTTCACATATAGTGCATATTACCTCATCAAAGAAGCATGCACATGTATTTATAAGTTAAAGTGAAGCTAAGGAGTTCAACAAACTTGTTGCAATTATTTGGCCCATCAATTTTTTGTGTCACTGTTGGGGAGGTGTTAAAAACTACATTTATGTCCATCTAAATTTTCAAAGAAAAAGAAAAACTCATTAGATTGTATGCATCAACCTAGAGATATATTTAGTATATTTTTATTAAGAAATCACATTTCTAAAATAGTTACAATTGAACAAAGGTAGCAGCAAGAGAATTGTGAAAAAGACATTCAACAAATCATTAAAGAAATTACTTAGTTACCTCAACAAGGGGTAGGAATTTTTTTTAAACCCTATACTAAACAAGGAGACTATTATCCAGCCTATCATATCAAGGATAAATATGGACAATAGTAATTTGAAATATTTGAGTTCCCCATTCAATCATCGGAGACTAGAAAACTATCAATTTTTTTTTTTTAAACCTACAGAAGTCGTCACTAAAGAGACGTATGTTCATCGCAAGTATGGCATCTGTGTCACAAGGGATTGGTGGGTTTTCTACTCTGCCACAAGACTTATTTGCTATTTCCATGCTCCATCGTCACTATAGTGATGCATGTTCATCACAATAAGGTATACATCTCTTCTTCTTGCCACAAAATTGTGTCCCTATAGTGACAAACGTTCATGGAAAAAAGTTAAATATTTGCTATGGGATTACATCTTTCCGACATATGTTCGTCAGTATACTAATGATAGTTTGTCGTAATTACAACGATGTGAACAAAAAATTTTAACATAAAATATCTAGGATGATGACACGTGGTGGCCTCATTTCGTCGTTGTTTCCACGAATACTTAGTGTGTGGATATAGTGACGTAAAAAGTTCCACGAAAAATATTGTTTGCCTTCGTGGAAAGTGCGACGGATATGTATGGCAATAGAAATGAAAAAACGTGGAAAATTTGGTCATATGTAGTAGTTATACTAGGATATACCACCTCAAGTTCCACCCTAGTATCAACAACCACAATAATGGAACTCACCGAATTGGAAAAACGGGTCTACACAGTATCACCATCCTTGGCTACAAGGATGGAGAGGAGGGAATACCCAATGAAACACTCAAGCTCCACCTATCCCTATGCCCACTCATCCTTACCTCCAGTTTCCACAAAACATCCCGCAAATTTTTCCAGGTTTTTTCCCCCACCTTTACCTCCTATTCCACAACAACCCTAGAAATACCAAAATATAAGCTCCCCAAGACCGACATTATTACCGTCACAACTAGTGCCAAACCCCAATAACAAACCAACTCAACCTCTTCACAATGTTGAGATGTAAACCTTCACGACATATGTTATTTCTCCTGTTCCATTGCATTAGATTCAACTAAGGTCGGAAAAAATTATGGATAGACAGAGGCCTTCAGTATTCATCCGAGAAGAAGAAGATGATGAAACTCCCAAAAAACCCACGGATGACATTAGGTGGGAAGATATTATCATTCCTAAATACCAGGAACCAAAGATTTCCCAAAATGAATCTTCATAGATTACAAAAGCCCCTCCTTATCCAGAAAGATTAGTGATTGAGAAACCTACGACTTGACCGAAATTTGACATTTTAAATGAATTGAAGAATATCTGTGTCAAAATTCCCTTGTTACAATCCATAAAGGACATTTCAATTTACAGTAAGGTGGTCAAATAATTGTGTATCAAGAAACCAGGTAGGAAGAAAAAGGATCCTCCAACAGTTCATTTGATAGGAGAATTCTTTGAATACATATCATAGCATCCTAGGGTCGCAAAGTATGGGAACCCAGGGAACCCTATAGTAACAATAACCATTAATAAGGTTCCCATTAGAAACACTCTCATAGACCTAGGAGAAGCCATTAGTGTTATGATTGTCACTACCTTGGAGGAATTACAATTAAAGCCTCTTCTTAGACCTACCCCAACTATTTTGGAATTAGCAGATAAGACAAAGGTTATACCTGAAGGAATCTTGGATGATATCATAGTTACATTAGCCTCATGGAAATACCCAGTAGACTTTATTTTCATTCATTCAAAGGATCCTGCTAAAGGGCATCCCGTTATATTGGGAAGACCTTGGTTGGCCAAAGCCAATGCATTTATTGGCTGTAGAGAAGGTGAAATGACCATCTCAAATGGACTTTCTATACAAAAGCTTACCATATACCCACCATATCAACCTATCATGGAGAATGTATGGTGGATTGAATGTCCATATGAGAATGAGAACTGGGAAGAAATCATGTTGTCGAGTGATCATTCCTAGGCACTTCAGGAAAAAAACAATGAAAAATGTGCTAAACCAGCTTATTTCTGCTATCACGTGTGTTGATATTCCACAATCGTTTCCCCAATTTGAGTACATGTTTGGGGAAGAATTTCAGGAACAGTTGGACCCATCAAATTTTCCTTCAACATATTTTATTTTTGAGATAGATGAGTCTACCACACCTTATACCATTCTCTGTGAGATTAGTCCAGGGAAATTCCTACATATAAATTCTGGACTAGATGCAGGCCAACAAAAATAGTTAGTAAATGTCCTTAAAGAACAATCAGGGGCATTCTCCTGGGAATACACTGATATGAAGGGTATACACCTTGATACGTGCATTCATCACATATATACCCAGGGAGAAGTAACACCTGTTAAGAAACCCTAGAGGAGGATGAACCCAACACTCAAGGATATAGTAAAAGAAGAGATACATAAACTATTGAATGTTGGCTTTATTTATGCAATATTTGATAGTAAATGGGTATCCCTGCTTGTAGTGGTTTCAAAGAAAGTAACTGGGAAATGGATAATTTGTGTCGATTTCTGGGAACTTAATAATGCCACTCTAAAGGCTTATTTCCCCCTTCCCTTCATTGACCAAGTCTTATATACCTTGTTAGGGAACAAATACTTCTCCTTCCTGGATGGATATACTAGGTACAACCAAATTATCATAGCACTTGAGGATCAGGACAAGACTACTTTCACTTGTCCTTGGGGAACCTATGCCTATAGGGTCTTACCATTTGGTTTATGTAATGCTCCTGCCACATTTCAATGAGTGGTAATAGGGATATTTTTGACCTTATTCATGATTGTGTGGAAGTATACATGGACGAATTTATAGTATATGGAAATACTTACCAGGAATCCCTAGATAATCTAAAGAAATTCCGTATCAGATGTCAAGAAATGAACCTATCCTTAAGTCATGAAAAATGTAAAATGTTGTTGACTGGAGGAGTAGTCTTAGGACAACACATTTCATCTGAAGGGATTAAAGTAGATCCTGCTAAGATTGAGGTAATCGTCAAAATTCCACCCCCGAAGACTCAAAAATAGGTAAGAAGTGTTCTTGGACATGTTGGATACTACTGGCGATTTATTGAGAATTTCACAAAGATTGTTGCACCCATGTTTGGATTGTTGATAAAAGATTTTGATTTTCTTTAGACTGACCAGTGTCAAACCCCCTTTGAAACTCTAAAAGTTAAATTATCTATGGCACTAGTTCTTAGAGGACCCAATTGGGCCCTTCTATTTCACATATCCATTGAAGCCTCTGATACTGGAATAAGAGGAGTATTAGGGCAGAAAAAATACCATCAGTCTTATTCCATTTATTTTGGGAGTAAGAACTTGTCCCCTATCAAGTTAAACTATATAGTTACCGAAAATGAATTCTTGGTAGTTGTCCATGCCATCAATAAATTTCACCATTATATCATAGGATACAAAGTATTTGTACATGCATATCACTCTTTCATTATATTTCTATTGAATAAACCCATTACCAATGGTCAAGTGACTAGGTGGCTCCTGTTATTGCAAGAGTTCAATATCATCGTCCTTGACCGACCTGGAAAGGAGAATTTAGTAGCTGATTTTCTTTCACGCATAAAAAATGAGGGTGATGATATTCATGTTGATGATAGTTTTCTAGATGAGCATGTCTTTTACCTCTCGGTAAATACCGCATGGTTTGCAGACATGGAAAATTATTTGGCTACTAGGAAGTTACCATCTCATTTTCCACCTCATCAAAAACATAGAATTATCATGCAAAGTGCTAACTACTCTTGGGTTGGCCATGACCTTTTTCGTACTGGACCAAACTTGATTATTCATAGATGTGTTCGAGAGGATGAGATACCAGAAATCCTATGAAGTTTTCATGATGGACCATGTGGTGGCCATTTTTCTGACAAATGTACAACGTATAAGGTGTTACATTCATGTTATTATTGGCCTAGCATTTTTAAGGATGCTACCAAATATGTGAGGAGTTGTGATAGTTGTCAAAGGATAGGAAGACCCACATCAGCTGATGAAATTCCCTTGCGTTCCCAAGTTATGATAGAACCTTTCGAGAAATGGGCCCTTGATTTTGTAGGACCAATTTCACCGATGTCTCATAAGAAGAATTGTATTTTGGTTTGTACAGATTATGTCACCAAGTGGGTAGAGAAAAAAGACTTATTTAGGGCTACCAAAAAATATGTTGTTGAATTCATTTATGAAGACATATTTACCCTCTTTGGTTTTCCTCATGAAATTGTTACAGACTAAGGCACCCAATTCACTTCTAAGTTAATGAAGGAATTAACAGAGAAATATGGGATCAAGTATTGCAAGTATTCTCCATATCACCCGTAAGATAATGGTCAAGTAGAGTCCAAAAAAAAAGTTATGGAAACTATATTAACCAAGACTATTCAATTACACCATAGGGATTGGGATGATAGACTTACAGAGGCTTTGTTGGCATATTATACCACCTGGAGAAATACCACTGGGCATACCCCCTACGAACTAGTGTATGGAAAACAAGTAATTCTACCAATAGAATTCCAGGTAAGAACTTTACGTATATCCGCACAATTGGGATTAGACCTAAATGAGGCACATAAACAATGAGCCCTGCAATTGAATGAGTTGGATGAGATTAGAAAAGATGTTATCCAATGAACTATGTTAGTTCAAAACCAGAGGAAAAAGTGGCATGAAAAATTTATTAAGAAGAAACAATTTCAATCTGGTGATTGGGATTTGTTGTTTTATTCCCGATTTAAAACTTTTAAAGGAAAAATTACTACTCGGTGGTTGGGTCCTTATGAGGTAGTTACTGTGTATGATAATGGGTTTGTAAATATTAAAACAATTGACGATGGACAAGTCTCTTTCGTAGTGAATGGACATCGACTTAAAATTTACCACAGACCCATTTCCAAAGAAGATTTTCTATAGGTCATGTCAACTGACAAGGCATTTGCCTTAGTGAATGGGGAAGTTCCTTCTCCCTCCCCCTGTTCATGAAACATTTTTTTTTTCAATTTTGATTTTACATATGTAAATCATTTAAAGTATGTTTTTGCTGATAAACAATTTTAGAAATTTCTACAGGTATTTATTTCACCATGAGTGGAAAATTTCAAGGAGACAAAAAGGAAAGTATTTTCCTTCGAAAATGATATTTCTATATTTGAACCTTGATTGTCTACTTAAGCATTAATTGAATAATGAATTTTTATTATTGATTGCTTTGAATTAGCCATATTTTTGCAAGATTTTGTTAATCCCTAATATTGGCTCATTACCCCTTAATTGGGGCATATTATATTAGTAATGTTATTTTATTTATGTCATCTTTAGGCCATAAGTTGTAATTATACCTCCTAGTCTCCTATATATACCAAGGAGACATTTTCATTTTGAATCATATTGTACTTGAACATTTAAGTGGGGTAAAAGGAGGTTTCC
>JZKD02S1005609.1:495297-524856 GCA_000966675.3 Picea glauca
GATGATTGATGTATAATGTTTAGAAATCACATGGATTCCAGAAATACTTAGTGTTGCTTCTATGATGGAAAAACTTTCCTTAGATTTCTTTATCCATACTTTCCATTTCTCTATAGAATTCAGCATTGAATTAATTCCTCTTGAACTATCACTAATAGTGAAATGTCATCATGATGTTATTCGACACCGAAGACACAATCATCACCTTTGAATATTTTCTTTATTTTTACTGCAAGCTAGAAATAGTTTTGATCAATTAGAATTTGAATACAGTCATAACGCTTTTACTTTTGATTAAGTAGATTAAAACTTATTCTTCACAAAATAGAAATAGTTATGATTTTTTTTTAAGAATAGAGTTCACTTGTCAAAATAGTTTCAATAGATCAGTTGTTTACGTGCTTACTTGCTTAGAGATAGATAGATCAAATAATTCAGAAATAGCTTACTTGATGTTGCTTACTTAAAAAGAGATTCAATAGATTAACTAGATTTGAAATAGATTGCTTGTTATTTGCTTATTTAGAAATAGTCCATAATTCATTGTTTGAGGTTACTTAGGGTAAATATTTCATAATTCTAGAATTACTTAAAGCTCATTAATTGAAGGTTGATTTACATAGAATTTGCTAATTAACTAGATTTGAAAAATCATCTCTTTAGAAAGTAGATTGATAGAGTGATGATCCCTAGGGTAGACCATCTCCTTAGTTAGACAATCCTTCCATTAGATTTTCTTCCTTGGCTCATACAGTGCCACAACTCTAAGTTTAATTACCCTGGGTTGACAATTTAATTGAGGGAATTAGTACATATAGAATACCCATCACATGCATGAGATGTACTCTTTTGTTGAGTGCATCAGCAATTTTATTTTATTTTCCCTTGATATTCTTGATGGAAAAGTCATACTCGCTTAAAAATTCCATCCATCTTGTTTGCCTAGCATTCAAAGTGGTTTTTCAAAAATATATTCCATACCACTATGGTTTGTCCTTAATTCAAATATTTTTCCCATGAGATAATTCCTCCACATCTTCAATCCATGAACTATGGCAGCAAGCTCCAAATCATGTGTGGCATAATTCCTCTCATGTTCTTTGAGTTTTTTGGACTCATATTCAATGACATGTCCATTTTGAGTGAGGACTCCACCAAATCATTTCTTGCATGCATCTGTACATACCATGACATTCTCCTTTGGGTTAGAAATCTTTAAAATAGGTGCACTAGTAAGTAATTCCTTTAATAAATTAAAATTATCTTCACACTTAGTTGTCCATTCAAAATTGATTCCCTTATTTTGTAAAGAAGTTATGGGATGAGAAATCTTAGAGAACCCTGCTATAAACCTCCTATAGTATCCAACTAATCCCATAAAATATCTGATTTCTAAAACATTCCTGGGTGTTGACCATTCTCTAATGGCTTCAATATTTTTTGGATCTACTATTATACCTTGTATTGGTGCTCCCCAAGGTTAAACACTTGGACATATGTAACCTTTCGTCAACAACTCTTCCAAATACATTTGAAATTATTTCAATTCAAGTGTACTAATTATGTAAGGTGTTTTTGATATTGGGGCAACTCTTGTGACTAAATCAATAGAGAAATATATCTCCCTCTTTTCTGGCAATCCTGGTATTTCTTGGAATACATCTTCAAAATCTTGCAATAATAGAAAATATTCAAGGCTTGTCACTTTTGTATTTTCTAACTCTTCCACATGAGATGCATACAATTGACATCCTTTCTTGAAACATTTCTTCAATTGTAAGTCTAAAATATCCCTTATAGAAATGGGTCTTGGAATTCCTTTCACCATTTTTTGTTTTCCTTCTTCATCAAGACATCTAAAGGTCTTGTTATGAAAATATAGGATGGCATGGTACTGGTCCAACCAATTCATTCCAATTAGGATGTCATAAGATCCTAATGGGATGATATTCATATCAAAAATTGTGTTTAGTCCATTAATATTTATTGGAAAACTTCTGGCAGCCTCATTGATCCTTCTTTTGGTTCCAGTGGCTAGCTGAACCAAACTTGACTTTCCTAGCTTACGTTTTTCCAAATGCAATCTATCCACTATTTTAGGATCAATGTAACAATGATGTTGGCTTAGTCTAATCTGCGTACGGGTTGTAAGACCCAAGGTTCTAGTTAACTATGACCAACAAACACACAAGACATCGACCCTTTTGGCATCACCTACTTGCGCAGATGAAGTCTCACCCGAGGTATTTACAGAGACTGTAGGAACCAGGATTTTGTAAGTGTAAGGGAAAGGGGGGAAGATATCTGAGTAATTATTCCTTATTCTATCTTATGTGTGTGCTTTATTATTACAAATATTATCGTATTCATTCATGAATATTGCACCATAATCAATCCATGAACTAAGTCTTGTCTACGAACTATAACAACATCATTCATAAACACGCATAAACAAGTAAATAACACAAGATGCAAGATTATCTCTCAACTCTATCTTTATTTATCTTATCACTTATTACATTCATGATTCTGGCATAATCTCTAGCTTCTACAGACTCTCTTGACTATCTATCTCTCTATCCCACTCTCTAGACTCTTTTTCACCCCACCCATTACATATTTATACCTAAAATATAGGGATTTAATCCTTATTCTTATATATCCCAAAATATCCCATTACAATGCATGTCATGGCTAGCTTTAGTTGACTAATTGTTTGATTTCTTTTGTTTTTCGCCCTTTTTACAGTTTTTCTATTGTTCTTCTATTTATGGAAAAGCGAACTATCGTCCTTTGAGATTTCTCCTCTCACTCACTTACTTTATATTTCTTTCTGTGTGTTATCCTTCTTTTTGTGCCCTTTCCTTAACCTTAGCTTTTATCTTCCAAAATTGCATCTAAAACTGCCTATCCAACATGCCCCCAACACTCACCTGTGGCTCTTCCTGAGCCACTTAGGCCTATTGCATGTTCTTCCATTATGCTATGAATTGTTGTACAACAGCCTTTGTGGCCTTTACCTATGTGACTATTGTGGCCTCTTGTGCCATTATCTCTTTCATGGAATATGTGGTCAAGTATTTGAGTTTGATCTCTATTTCAGTCATAGTTTGTTTCACTTTCCCCTATACATTGGCCAAGTCGCCAATGATCCTGACCTCTTCCCCTTTCTTGGGTCCAAGTCTCTGCTACTGGACCTTCTATTGGTCCTTGAGTCTCTCCACTTTGACATATGCTTTTTCCTGAGCCAAAATGGTGGCCATTCACTCGACCGATGGCAATGTTGTCACCTTCTATGTTGCCTCATTGTCTTGTTCTTGTGCTTCGCGCAATTTGGCCTCGATAGCCTTCATCTTTGGGTCACCCATGAGTTGTTCCCACACTTTGGAACTTTCTTCATAATTTTTTGCACATTCATCTTCAAATTTCTTGATCTTCACAATAATTATCGTTGTCATCCTCAGTCTATCTATGTGCACCTCAGTGAGCATGTCAAGTGTTCTCTTCAATTGCATATCCTGGATCTGTGCTCAGAATCCCTTCATGAATTCACCAATTTTCAACAATTTTTCCTCCATTGTGGCCGTTGTGACTAGGGGAAATTTTGGTACTTGTTTGTATGGATTTTGGAAAATGGTTTGTGTCTTTTATACCATAGATTTCACTTCGTCCTTCTCCTTTTGTTCTCTTGTTTCCATATCTTATGTGCCCTCTTTTGTCCTTAGAATTTCCTCCATGTGGCCTTCAATCTCCTTCTTTTGTTGAAGGATCGTATCATACTATGTATGTACTTGGGAGATTTCATCCCTCATTCTAGCAAAGTATTGATGTGGAGCATCTCCTCTATGTTTTATCTCCTACACAAACTCTACTTGTAATTCCTGGAATCGTTAGATGGGTAGTCAAGATATGACTTTATTCAGTTGGCCCAATGTTGTGAAATGTTCTTGCAACTTGCCTATTGGAAATTCTAGCGCAACTGCCTCAAGTTATATAGTGTTATGCTCCCCCTTATGGAGATTCTAAGAGTTGTTGAAGGAGTCCCAACTGATCCTAGACCTTCGTATGTTGATCCTCATGTTTTGTGGCAGCTTCCCCCCAAATTTCCTCGATGGAATCATGGATCAGGTACCAGATCTGATCCATATCATCATCAACTAGAATATAAAATGGGGCCTAATGTTGTGCTTTATCTTTCTTTTGTGCCCCTGATGTTTGTTCTGTCTCCTTATATTTTCTTTTGAGTCCCTCTTTAGGGACTTTTCATTGGCCAAGGTTCTTCTCTACGCCATTTTTTTGATCCTCTTCCTCCTCACTTTTCTCTTCATCTTTGTCCTCTTGTGAGGACCCTAGCTTGTCGGTTGGATTCTTCAATTCATCCTCCCAGTCATTGATAAGTAAGTGCACGTCTTTGAGTGTCAACCGATAACTGGTTGGAAACTCTTGTCGCATAGGATATTTTTTTTCTTGCACATATAGATGGTGCATGTCGAATCTCAAACTATTATTTCTATGCCTGGATACGTTTAGCAGTTTGTCTTATCTAACCTGCACAGTAGTTCTTTTCTCTTTCAGTTGTATCTTTTCTTTAAACTTGGCATAGTGTTGTCTGCATATGTGATGATCATGTCAGTTACGCAAGTTCTGATACCTTGATATTTCCTATCGCTACTTATTTATTTATTTCATTTCCTTTTTCTACTTTTTATTTGGTTTTTCTTGTTTTTCTTGCTACTATGGTACACTTACTATAATACAGGGGTTCTAGCACAGGACAGATTACTACGTAGAATTTCGACTGTCTCGATAGAGTTTCATTTGAATTTCGTTCACCATTCCTTCCAAGATTTGTCCATCTAAGGTTTCCAACCACTCATCACCTGTCTCGCTTATTTTTAATATCACATAGGGACCTAACTAGTGCATGTGAAACTTCCCTCGATCCTGTAGATACTTACTATCATAGAATAATATCAAATCTTCTAATTGAAATATCTTTGGCTTGATGTGGCGATCGTGTCAGACCTTCTCTTTTGCTTTATACACATGTTGATGGAACCCTACAATAAATCGTTCCTCCGCAAGTTTAACTAACTACACCAATGTATCCTCTATTGCGCTAGTATCAGAGAGCTCTGTGATTATCCATTGGTATCATTGCTTCTTATACATAGACCAACCGGAATGGTGTTTGACTTAACAAATTATTACTTGTAGTTTTGTAAGCCCGTAACACTGTAGGGACTTGTAAGTCCCAATCAACTCTTCCTACATTGCAGATATTTGTCAAAGAATTTTCCAAGATCTTATTAAAAGCTTATATTGTGCCATTGGCCCGAGGATGATATGGTGTACTCTTTTGATGATGAATCTGAAATTCCTCAGTTAGTGTTGCAATTTTTTTGTTCAGAATGTGCATACCTTGATCACTAAGTAATATGCACGGACATCCAAACCTTGTGACTATGTTCTCGAATAGAAACCGTGCAACAATCTTTACAGTACAATCAACAACTAGTGTTGCTTCCACCCACCTAGTCAAGTACTTTGTCGCAGTGATGATGTATCTTGCCCTTGATCTCCTTGCTTGTGGATTGATCAGACCTACAAATTCAATGGCCCACTTATCAAATTCTTTCAATGTAACTTATGGATTTAACGGAATTTAATCTCTCCTAGAAATTTTTCCCACTCTTTGACATATGTATCAGGCCCAAAAATACTCCTTCACATCTTTGTGAAGTGTAGGCCACCAAATATCTACGTATAAAACATTTTGCATCATTTCTTTGCCTATGTAATTCCCTCCATCAATTCCATCATCCACTTCCTCTAATACAGTCGACCTTTCATGTTCTAGTACACAATGCCTCAATATTCTATCACCTCCTAACTTATACAAGTTCCATGAAATCAACTAGTAATCAGTTTCTTTCACCAACAAGTGTTTCTTCTATGCAGCTGTGATCTCAGATGGGGCCATGCATGTACTTAGAAATTTCACAATGTCCACAAAGTAATCATCCACCATCCTGACTGCAAATAAATTTGCATCGGGGAAATTATCATCCAAATTACCTGCATGCTCTCCTATCAATATGTGTGAGAGATGATCATGTCCTGCATTCATCTTCCCTGGTTTTTCTATGACTTCAAATTCATATTCCTGAAATAATAACATCCATATGCATATTCTTCCTCCTAATACAGGCTTGTTGACTAAGTATTTTAAGGCATAATGTTTTGTATACATATTGAAGTGGGACCCCAATAAGTAGTGCCTGAATTTTTGTAGCGCATAGACCATTTCCAATCCTTCTCGTTCTTTAGTGGTGTAATTATTTTTAGATGTAGAGAGTTTCCTACTCGCAAAAAAAATTGGATGATCGATGTCCCCCTCTCCTGGTTGTGAAAAAACTATGCCCAGTTCTATAGATGATGCATTTAAATGTACATGGAACTCCTTCTTCCATTTTGGAAATATCGGAATGGGTGTGATCACCAGTTTCTTCTTCAAAGTGTCCAACCCCTTCTCGTAGTCCTCATTCCATTGAAACTTGGTGTCATTCTTAAGTAACTTTTCCATGGGTGTGGTAATATGCACATATCCTTTGATAAACTTCCTGTAATAACCGATATGACCCAAAGTTTCCCTCGTTTTTATGAATGATATTGGAGGCTCCAACTCCAGAATTATAGTGATTTTGGTTGGATCAACCAATAGTCCTTGTTTACATACTACATGTCCCAGCAGAATCCCAAATGGCACGCAAAATATACACTTCTTCAAGTTCAATAAAATATGACATTGTTTGTATCAATCTAACATAAGCCAAAGAAATTCAATATGATCCTGCAATAGACTGAACCCTTTCCAATCATCCAAGTAAAACTCAATAATTTTATTGATGAACTCCTTGAATGTTGCCACTAATACTCTAGAAAACACTGCAGGGGAATTCTTCAATCCAAATGGATCACCGTCAATCGATAGTTTCCTCTCTCTATCGCAAACATGGTTTTGTATCTATATTCTTGCGCAATTCTTATTTGATGAAACCCAGAGAATCCATATGTAAATGAATACGTTTCATGACCTCCTACGTTCTCCAATACCTCATTTGTGAATGGTGTTTGGAATGGGTCATGTAAGCATGCATAATTCAGCTTCCTTATATCCACGCAGATCCTAATTCCTCATGTCTTCTTGTTCTGCACCACCATTGGGATAATTCACTTAGATTCTTTGATTGGTTCAATGATACCGTCATCTAGAATCTTTTCTATTTCAGCCTTTACCTTCTCCTTGTACCTCAGGTTTAACCTGTAATGTCTTTGTCGTATTGGCTTAGATCCTAGTTTTAGTGGGATATTCATCTCGCCTAAGTCACCTGCTATTCCATTCATATATAAGAATGTGGTTGGAAATAATTCGTGATATTCCCGCAATAAGTCGGAAACTTTCTCAATTGTCTCATCGCTCCAATAATCTGCTATCTACGTAAACTTAGGATTATTCGTTATCCCAATGTTGACCTTTTTCATCTTTATGGGTTGTGTGTATGCATCAAATGCAAGCTATGGCCCTTCTACTATGTGTGTCCCTTATGTCTTAGGTATTTGGAAATTCCTACGATCCTCGTCCACATATCCTTCCTTTGTCACATTATATCATTCCAATAGCTTCTAAACCATCATCTTGGATTTGTGTGCACTGCATAAAGGTACTACTTTCATTGTCTCTACCTTTGAGAAGATCTTTTTTTAAATGGATTGTAGTATTGTATGTGTGGAGGGAGATTCATGTTCAAATGTGAATATAATTTTGAATCTCTAGACCAATTCTTCCCATTCTATTGTCTCCCTGCACATCTCCATTTCTAAATACCAATTCTTCATAATTGTGTCCAACATGTGCATGAATATGTGCATCCACTCTATTTCCAGTTATGTGCACCATAGGGCCCTAAATATTTCTACGTGACCCGTCAGAACACTCTCCCCTATGTATTTATGTGCATATTCTTCTTCCTCGGGCCCAAAGTGTATATGAATAATTCTATTGCACTATGTCTAGTCTTTCATTTCCTTTCTATGTGCATCCCACCATCTAGTTGGTGTTTCCTTTAAGATGACATATAGAGCTGACATCCTTTGTTTTTTGAGCACCTGTAACTCAAATTATTTTATAAATATACCAATCTCAGTCAGTCCATCGTACATGGGTGGTTCACATAGCTTTGTTCATATCCAGTGCAAATATTTTTTTATCCACGCACATTGTCTAGTTGACACTTCATGCATCCTCTCTTGGAAATTTTCTAGACCGACTTTTGAATTTGAAGCACATGAACTGATACTTCTCCAACTCAACATGCCATCTGTTGTCGAATCAACATAGTCTTCCATCCATGCAATTAGATTGTATAATTTTTCAATGTCCTTCCCTCTTGCTGACTCTGTGTATCTCTTCCCTTTTGATGGGTCCAAAGGTGTTGTAAATTTCAGGTCCCCAACCTCAAATATCATATCCCTCTTCTTCAAGTTAATAATTTCATCTTCATATAACACAAATTCCAATCCCATCAGTGCTAGATACGGTTGAATATCATCTATTATCTCAATAAATTAAAAGTCTACCAAGTTGTGCACCCCATCTATGTTCATAGCTACTCATGTCAGTCGCCCAATTGGGACTATATTATGTTGGTTCATGAGCCTCAACTGAACACGGGACCATAATATCTCAGGTTCTCCCATCATCTCCCATGTCTGCTTAGGTAGCACATTCACATCAAATCCTAAATCCAAAATAACATTATCCACATCATACTCTCCATTTTTTGTATTAAACCTGAATTCTTTGTTGTTTCTCTTCCTTTGCAATACTTGATTTACCATTCTTTTTGCACCATTGGCATCCCTTCCTTTTGTGTAGTGATCAATCATGTTATATAACATAATTAGCGAAATTCTATCCTTCATTAGTTCTATACAACTCTTTAAGAACTTTGTCGGTGTACTTACTTGCACACTTGACTTCTCTAGTACATATCGATCTTCTATATGAGGCATCGATGATGTTGATGCTCCCCCATATTTTCCAAGTATTTCCTTCCTTGCACTCTGATATGTCTCTTTTTCCTATTGTGGATCGAATGTTGGTATAGGCCCTGTTGACTTCCTTACCCATTTCTTCATCTAGTTTCCTCAAGTTTCCATATCAATGCCTATCCTAGCTCCTCCATGTGTAACGACTGTGATTTTTTGTCCTTCACTATGTCATTTGATTAATATCATTTGCACATTATGATTCAGATTTTGATTGGGGTTTCCTCTGGCCTGCCATTTCTCAACTAGTTGTGAATATTCCCATGTCACTTGATTCAGTGCTCTACAGTATGTTCATGTTGTACATGGATTCTGTAAATCACAGGCCAAGTGTCCAGGTTGATACAGTTATAAAAGATAATTGTTCTGCGTCCTCATCTACCAAAATTTTCTCTTCCCTTACCTCTACCAAAGTTCCCTCTATTCCTCTGATTGAACCCTCTTTGATTGTTATACTTCACACCACCTCCTTCTACATCATTATTCTCTTCTTGGATTCTGCAAATATCTGATATTCTCTCCCTTAGTAGGTCGAACACGTAAAAATCCTTCTCTTCATGCCCAATCGACTCACAAAGGTTTCAAAATAAGTTCTTTGGTGTACTCTGATACTTCTATAGTAATGGACACTCAATGGGGTGTGTTAGCACTCTGTAATTTGGACACTCAATGGGGTGTGTTAGCACTCTGTAATTTGCCCAAGGTTGTGGAGGCAGTCATAGAGGCAACATCAAAACCTCTTTGGAGCTTAGGATCTATCCCTCCTAAACTCGGAGAGGGATCTCTCTGTCTGATATAACTTTGTTTGAGTATGGATGTTAGGCTAGTTATGATATATTTGGGTTTGGTTTTTTAAATGTTTGGTTGGAACAACATGGGAAAACCATTGGGCTATGGAGTCAAAGAGGCCAAGGTGATCAATTTGCAAAAGTATCAATCTCAAGTGAAACAGAGCAAGGTAGACATACTACTAGATCCAGTAAATTTGAATGAAGTGAAATAGAAGAAAAGAGAAAATATCAATTTAGCAACAGAGAAATGAAGAATTCTTCCATTAAATATCAGAATAAAACATTTATGTTATCCCCAGCAAGAATCAGAGTGTATCTTTCAACAAATTATGTTCTTAAAACTTCTACAAGATAATAAGGAAAGGAAAAACATATGGAAATAGAGAGACAATTTATAGGAGAAGCACTTCACCAATAGCCATGGCACATGAATCTTGAAATAATATGATATTGTACCACTGCATATTTGAAAGAAGAGAGGCTCTATGAGCTCATTACAATAATTGGGAAAGTATCCCTTCAACAAGTTCCTCAAAGTCCAACCCTTAACACTCTTGCCTCTGTGAGATTAAATAAGATTTAAAAATTAGTTTCAAGATCCTCAAAATATGGATCTAATAACCTCTTTTCCTATCTCAAATCTGAATTTGTGAGGTCGCTGGAAAAGACAAAAATTTATGGAAATATGTTGCTCCAATATTGGCCTATATCTCTCAAATAAAAACAGATTTTGGAAAAATTAGAGAGGTTTTTTAATAGGAGCTCGTTCTTGTAAAAAATATCTCTCACTTTCCAAAAATATCTTTCCATACGATCATAATATGTCTCCAAATAAAGTGATTAAAATAGGGAAATCCATATTTCCAAATCTAGTCATATTCCTACATTTTAGGATTTGATCTCTAGAATGTTTCTATTGATGAAATGAAGTGCCACCTACACTCATGGATGATATTTGATAATATATTTGAGTAATATTCATCATATTCTCCTAAATACACTCTATCCAAGTCAMATTTTGACTTTCTGTGAATTCTGRAAAAWWWYTGCRCTTTCGRCAGCTAACARCACCTCACGCCTGYCCTTTTAGYTGTYGAAACTAGGAACTTTYGGYAGATTASAGCACAACAAAAACCATCCCTTAGCTTCTRAAATMYGATTTTGAMATTTTTGACCTTCAAAGTACATGCCACTTATTTATTSAAAAKACAAGTCTAAAACTCATCTTAAATGCACTTAACTTAAAAATTAACAAGAATCCTTCATCTAATGACCATCCTATCACCTAATGACAAAAAAATGGAAAATTTATTTGAGGAGATAACACCACCTTTGTAGGATAAAACATTGTTTTTGACCTACAATCCAAACCAATATATATAATTTAGCAACCATGATTTCCCTATAAATATAGGGTCCTAACAGAGTGATGTCCCCATTTCTTACATATCTCGTAGTATCCCCCTCCTAGTAGTGGATTTGGTGCTCCAGCTGGTAAATACTATGTGAATGTTGGGTATTCATCCTTGTGATGGCCCTATGTATTTCATTTGGTACACCACACTTGTTCTCATTTCTCCCTTCCTTTGGTAAGCTCATCCAACTAAATTGTTAATGTAGCCAACTGCGTCTGAACATGTGTCAGTCCTCCCATATCTCTTGTCGGTGATGCCTCTAGTTTCATTGCAATCTCCAACGCCTCGGGCTAGGATGTAACCTTCTCTTGAATCATAGGCCTTTGAATGTGTGGTAGAAGTCTGGAAATAAAACACTATTGATGTTGTTGATCTAGAATTTGGACATTCAACCTCCCCATTGCATCCTTAAAGTGTTGATCGAAATCCCATACGGACTCTATTTTCACATGTTTGATCTCATTTAGCTCGGTGATGTACTGTGACTCTAATGTTTTCTTTATGAACTCCTTTAATAGTGTTTGTTTTATGTCTACCAAATTCCTATCATTTCTAGTAGGAGTAATGCTTTGTAACTTCATATACCATACTAGTGCACGGCCTCTAAATGTCATTGATAACTGCGCAATTTTCATGGCTTCATCTTGTATGTTTTTTAGTAGCCCAAATTGTTTCTCACACAAACAAGTGTTGTTTTGGATCCTATGACCCTACTCCCTTGAATTCAGGAAGTCTAATAGTATTATCTACTCCCACCATGTTGGCTTGTGTAGTCCCTCCTCTTGGTGATGTTGGTGGACTCAAATTCTAACTTTAACTATGCACACTGCTCCCACTATTCTGACTACTACTACTTTGTACTCCTTGACTCACTATGATGGATTTTGACAAGTCTTCAAATGTTATCTTTGATTGTGGTGATGCACATGGGGTTGTTGATTCAACATGAGATCATGTCTAAGTAGGACTTGTTGGCTCTTATATTACCAGAATGGACTAAAACCCCTCTTCTTCTTTACCTATATATGGTATCTCTATGATTCAGACTAGTGCATAAGGTTCTCTTTCATTTGTATCACTATGATTCTCTTCTCTCCCAGCCCTAGTATTTTTCCTCTTGTACCTACTTCCTCCATGCAACTCTCCAAAATCATAAACATCCTCTGGTATGTTGCCTTCTGACATCCCCAATCCCTTCCTTCCTTGTTCATTGTTTCCTTCTCTCAGACGATCCTCTTGGCATCCTCCTACTCCCCCTATGTGTGAGAAGCCATTTTTTATCAGACTTCATTATCATCACATGATTTTCACATAACAATATTTTAATCCATGCATTTAATTATTTCAAGAACCTTTCGTGCGAACCTTTGAAAAATCCTCTTTCTGCAACAATGTATGCCCGAATGCAATCTATTGCAAATTTTGTAACATAACCCCATAATACACTATCTAACCAAAAATCAATTTCTCAATTATTTGGGTTACTTATCGAATTCAGTTGTCTTACCAATTCAGGAGTCCAATTCTTCGGCACTACTGCACTAAACCTACTTGTCTTCTCTACCAACCTTTCTAGCCACTCAATCAGAATTTTTGTAAATTTGCCAAAGAAAAATTCATTCAAATCCATGAACACATACATTTGCATCCATTTCTTGTCACTCATGTGAGATTTCTTGTTCTCTTGTCACACGAATTCCCATTCTTTTCGTTTCAACCAATCAGTTATCTCCTTCTTAGTCGACCTCCAAAAAATATCCTTAGTCACAATTTCCCGGTCTCGGCAACAGAAGCATTTGTTGGTTTACTCTAATCTATGCATGGGTTGTAAGACCCAAGGTTATGGTTAACTATGACCAACAAACCCACAATACACTTGCCCTTTCAGCATCACCTACTTGCGTAGATGAAGTCTCACATAGGGTATCTATGGGGATTGCAAGAACTAGGCTTCTGCAAGTGTAAGGGAAAGGGAGGTGGATATCTGAGTCATTATTCCTTCTTCTAGATTATGTGTGTGCTCAATTATTATAGACATTATCGTATTCATTAATGAATATTGCACCATAATCAATCCATGAACTAAGTCTATTCTACAAACTATAAGAACATCATTCATAAACACACATAAACAAGTAAAGAACACAATATGAAAGATCATATCTCAACTATGTCTTTATTTATCTTATCACTTATTACATTCATGATTATGTCATAATATCTAGATTCTACAAACTCTCTCGATTATCTATCTCTCTAGCCCACTCTCTAGACTCTTTTTTACCCCACCTGATACATATTTATACCCAAAATCTACAGCTTTAATCCTTATTCTTGTTTATCCCAAAATATCCCATTAAAATGCATGGCATGGCTAGCTTCATTTAACCATTTGTTTGTTTTCTTCTATTTTCACCCTTTTGTTGGCACAGGGGCAGACCTAGGGTTCATCTCCAAGAGCGCACCAACAAGCCCTAGCTACTGGCCCTTTCGACAGTACCTGCGAAGCAGATGCAGTCTCACCTAAAGCAGTTATGAGGGGGTTGCAGGACAGAGATGTCTACAACCAGGGGAATATCAAGTGGCTCTTATTACAACAAAAACATAACATGCATTTACTATTCAACTAGCTAGATCTATCCTTCACAACTATATATCTGATCTAATACAATGATGCAGATAACAATATAAAAACAACAGAGCTCAAATTATCAATCACACACACAACAACAGATCTACGTGGTTCACCCTCTCTCTAGGGCTACATCCACAAAACTGTGCTTATGATATATTATGATAAAGATTATAGTTCTGATCTGCACTCTTGGCCAGAAGATCCTTTATCTTCTCTCTCTCCTTCTCCCCTTCCTATGCACCCAGCTGCAGGACTTGATCTTCGCACCCAGCTGAAGATCTTACAATACCAAAAGTCTCTCTCTCACAACACTTCTCTCACCCCTAATACAATATTCTCCCAATGAACAATAATCAATAACAAGTAAAAGCCACAGTACCGACCTGACCTAGGTCCTCTCAACCTCTATTTATACATTATAATCCCTCACTGATAGCCTCATCTCAAAACATAGGTGTCAAAAACCCTAATTACCAAAACCCTAGGTGTCTACAACCCTAGGTCAACTTGACCCATTCTTTCCGGGCTTCACTAGCCTGTCTTTCCTTCTTCATCTCGTAGTGCTCCAAGGCATCTAATGTTGGATTTTTCCACTTCCTAAGTCATCCTCAGTCCATCTTCCTTGTTGATCTGTCATCCTCGATCCATCTTCCTTGCTGATATGTCATCCTCGATATCCTCATCCAATGGCTTGCTTTTCCACACTTCGCTCCATCTTTTATGTTCTTTTGCTCACTTCAACCTAGTGACAGTCATTGTTTCTCCCACGAAGCTCACTTTTTACCTTTTCTCCCTCGTTCTTTGCTTCCTTCCATAACCAAGGGCCAACAGGCCCCCAACACTCACCTGTGACTCGTCCTGAGGCACTTGAGATCTGATCCTCTTGTTTTACTTCGACTTTTGACTGCGCAGTGCAACCCTTTCTTTCTACTTTATGCCTCCTTTCCATCCTTGTGCAAACTCTATTTTCTGTGTCTAGTACCTAGTTTCAACTGCACTTGGTACCTAGACCCTTATCTTCTTTATTCTAGTGATAATTGCGAGGCATCTGGTTTTCATAGTACAACTTTAGCCGACTCCCATTCACCAAGCCTTCCTTCCAGTCTCCTTTCAATGTCTTCAGTTGCGCAGCTCCTCCTTCTGTAACATAGGCAATCTCATATGGTCCTAGACAATGTGTTTTGAACTTCCCAGGGTGTTTGATAAACTTACTGTCATATACCAGTACTAAATCACCTTGCTTGAATATCTTCTTCTTGATGTGCCGGTCATGATAGGACTTTTCTCATTCCTTCTGAATTTGTTGATGGAAGCCTGTGAATCTATCTTCTTCTAGTTCGACCAACTATGCTAGCCTCTCATGAATAGCGCCAGTATCATCCATGTCTTTAAATGCAACAATTCTTAAGCTTGGTACCAAGTACTCCATTGGGACAACAACTTCAAGACCATAAACCAACTTGAAAGGGGTCTGCATTGTTAACTTCTTGCAAGTGGTTCTATAAGCCTAGAGTACTGTTGGTACTCTTAAATCCCAGTCATCCCTGTTCACACTGCAAATCTTTGTCAATGTTGTCTCCAAGATCTTGTTGAATGCTTCAATTGTTCAATTTTCTTGTGGATAATAAGGTGTACTCTTCATATGGTACACTGCAAATTCTTCAGCCAAGGCTTAAACTGTCTTATTGATGAAGTGTGTACCTTGATCACTCATAAGGACCTTAGGGCATCCAAACTTGGTTATTATGTCATCAAATATAAAATGCATGGTTGTATCTGCACTACAGTCCTTGACTGATCTTGCTTTGACCCATCTAGTCAGGTATTTTGTCACAGGGATAATATACCTAGCTTTGGTGCACTTCCCTAGTGGTTTTATAGGTCCCACGAAGTCAATGGCCCATTTTCAAATTCTTGTAGGGTCATCTATGGTGCTAATGGAATCGCATATCTTCAATATGGTTTTCCAACTCACTAGCATACATCGCATGCTCTAGCATATTCTTTAGCATCTCTGTGTAATGTAGGCCACCAAAGGCTAGTTCGCAGAATCTTCTGCATAGTTTCTTTTCCTGCGTAATGTCCTCCTGCAATGCCTTCATGAGCTTCTTCGAGGATCATAGGGCATTCTTCCTCCATCACACATCTTCTTAATATCTCATCAGGTCTCATTTTATATAGTTGACCAGCTATTAGTGAAAAATATGCAACGCACACCACTAGTTGTTTCTTCTACAAAATTGTGTACTCGGATGGAGCCATTCCTATTGATAGGAACTAGACTATGTTTGTGAAGTGGTCATCAGTATTTCTAATGGAGAGAAACTATACATCTGATAGTGTATCCTCTAGACTGGTAGGTTCTCCACCATGCTCCAACCTCAACAGGTGGTATGGGCCCTTATTCATTCTTCCTATCTTAACTATGATCTCAAAATCATATTCTTGAAACAAGAGAAGCCATATGAAGATTCTCCCCCCCAACACTGGCTTGTTCACTAGGTACTTCAATGCGGAGTGATCAGTAAACATTTTAAAGTGTCCTCCCAACAAGTAGTGTCAGAATTTTGGCAATGCATACACCATGGATAATCCCTCTCTCTCTGTAGTAGTGTAATTGATTTCAGTTGTAGATAGTTTTCTTCTAGAAAATGCTAATGGATGTTCAATGTTCCCTTCTCCAAGTTGTGCTAGTACTACTCCTAATGCAATAGAAGATGCATCAACATGCACATGAAAATCCTTGCTCCGGTCTGGAAAGACTAGAATGGGTGCAGTCACCATCTTTTGTTTCAGTGTGTCGAAGCTCTGTTGGAATTCGTCTATCCAACCAAAATGACAGTCTTTCTTTAATAACTTCTCCATTGGCGCAGTAATCTGAGCATATCCTTTGATAAATTTCCTGTCCTAGAGCAGTGTGCAGTTGTTTGGATGATGTAGGTGGTGGTAAATCAACTATAATTTAAATTTTGGATGGATCCACCAACAATCCTTGCTTGCATACAATATGACCTAATAATACTCCAAATGGTGAGAAGAATATGCACTTCTTCAAATTCAAAACAATTTGACACTTTCTGCATTTATCCAGCGTTAGCCTTAGACATTCAATATGATTTTTCAACAAACTAAAAACAATCCAGTCATCAAAGAATGCTTCTAAAAACTTATGCAAAAATTCTTTGAACGCTTCAACCACCACCCTGGAAAAGATGATTGGGGCATTCTTTAGTCCAAATTGAATTATTGTGTACTGGTAGGATCCCCACTATGTGGAAAACGTGGTCTTATGTCGATCCTCCTTGGTCATGTGGATCTAATGGTATCCTGAAAACCCATCTGTAAGAGAATTTACTTCTTGGCCTCCCATGTTATCCAGCACTTCATCTGTGAAAGGTGTAGGGAAAGGATCATGTAGACAAGCATCATTTAGCTTCTTGAGATCTATGCAAATCCTAATCTCACCTGTATTCTTATGTTTCACTACCATGGGGCTAATCCACTCCGATTCTTCGACAGGTTCAATAATCCCTGCTTCCAGCATTTTGTTGAGCTCAATATTTACTTTTTCCTTATATTTCAGGTTCAATCTGTAGGGTCTTTGCTTGACTGGCTTCACATATGGTTTCAAAGGTATTCTAATTTCACCCATAGGTCCTTTGATTCCCTTCATATCAATGAACTTGGTCGGGAAAAAGTCCTAATACTCGTGCAGTAATTCTGTGATTTTGTCAGTAGTAGCAGTGTCCCAGTAATCTCCAACATTGGCAATCTTTGGGGTCTCCTCTATCCAATATTCACTTTCTTTATCTTTATCAGTTGTCCAATGAATGGAATTTCAACTCCTGGTCCTTCCACATCTCTCTAACCGTCTTTTTCTACGATATTCACCTTCCTTGAATCATTGTCTTCGTCAGCATTGATGTTGTAGCAGGTCTGGAATTTCTGGAGGGACATAGTCCATTCATCCTCTTCTTGCTCCAAAGGAAGGCCAGATTCCTCCTTAAATACTTTATGTCTCACCATTTGTAGTGCTTGATCTACAAAAGTAAATCCATTGTCAAACAAAAAGGTGGTTGTAAAATTCTGGATCATACCTTCCCATTCTGAAGTGACAAGGCGCGGCTCTTCTTGAAGGTACCAGTTAATCGAGGTGGTATCCAACGTATTGACGAATTTGTGTACCCATTTTTCTCTAGGAATGTCACTCTAGGAATCTTCGCATCTTCATACATGATACTTTGGGTAGCTTCGACCTATGTGTCGTGCTTCGCAACTTCCTACTTGTGCTGAAAACCACATTGTCATCAAAGTTTGGCATTGTGTCCAGTCTATAGTATTGCTTTTATGTGTCCCCCACCATCTTGCTGGTGTGAATTTCATGGCCTCATCCATTGCCAACAGCCTCTGTTGTGTTGGTACACTTGTCTCAAATTTTGATAAGAATTTTGATAAGGGGTTCATCCCATCAAATGTGGGTAGATTACTCACTATTGTGCCAATCCAACGAACTTCTTTGGTTAGCCTAGCACATTTTCTTGTAGATACTCCGTACATCTGGTTCTTCCAGTTCTCCATGACTTCTTCTAAGTCAGATGAACATGTATTGTCACTTCGCCATCTCATATTCTCGTCAGTTGTAGGGTTGATATAATCATGTTGTCTAGCTGTTAATTTGTAGATGTTTTCTAGTTCAAATGTGTGGCCCTCTTCTCTGATAGGTTCTGTGTATTGTGGACCCTTATCTGGATCTAAAGGTGCAATGACCTTAAGGCCAGCTTTCTCAAATGTCATGTGTCTTTTCTTTATATCAACAACAGTGGAATTTTCAAAGGCCCAATCAATTCCTAATAATGCAGGGTAAGGGCAACTATCATCAACAATTTCAATTACCTCAAAATATGCAAAGGTTCTTACTACATAGATGTCCTCTGGGACATTCTCTAATCATCCAAATGGGATGACATCTTCCTGATTAGCCATGTGAAGCCTGATAGGGGAATATATTAGCTTCGGTTTTACCATCAATGCCCAAGTCTTCTTCGTTATGACATTGACCTCTGACCCTAAGTCGAGGACCACATAGTCTATCTCATACTCTCCTATCTGAGCATTCAAGTGTAATTATTTGTTTGTCCTTCTCCTTTTTCCAATTTGGTGCACTGCTCTATTCAGTAAGGGGTCTATTTTTCCTAGTTCATATTGCTTGATTAAATCTTGTAATTATTATATAGTGTCTTTATCTTGAATCAACTTAACACAAGTGTACAAGAATTCCATGAGTTTGCTTACCCCTTTCCCTTCCGTTGGCGATGCAGATGGATCAAACGCCTGAGGCATGCCATATTCTTTCATTTCTGGTTTTCTCTTTGATGAAGATCCTTGATCTCCTTTGAAATCTTTCCTTTCCTCCTCGAATATCTATTTTTCTTTCTTAGCATCAAACATTGGGGCCTTTTTTGTAGCCTTCCTGACTCCATGGTCATTTTCAATCTTTACTTGGGCTTCTTTGTCTTCTCCTGTAGCAGCGCCTCCTCGAGTAATAACAACGACTCTAGGGTCTTCTCTGTGAGGTTCAGAATATATCAGTTGTACTTGTGGGTTCTGCTGGGGTCCTCATCTTTCCTAATGTTTAGCCAGCAACACAGGGAATTCCTCTATGACATGCTCGAATGAGTTACAGTAACTACAGGTTGTGCAGGGATCTTAAAAATCCCTTTCTAAATGTCCTATCTATGTGTAGTTGTAATAGATTATTTTTCCTCGGCATCGGCCCATACCTCCTCTTCATCCTCAACCTCTATAGCCACTGCGAGGAGTGAAATTTCCTCTCCCTGGAGAGTTTTACTGCGGAGTATTTCCCTCTTGTTGTACTTCTCCTTAAATTTTGTATATGTCTCTCGACCTTTCATGCATGAGATCATAAGCTCTATAATCTCGATCATCATGCCTCACTAATTTACAGAATGTACAATACAAGTTTGTGGGTGTCTGGACATACTTCTGCATGTAGTAGCACTCACCTGGGCGATACCTATTTATGCATACATCGCACCAGGGTAGGTTAACTTGCTTTAAGGAGCTTGATACCCTTGATGTCAAGTACTCATGAAATAAGGAACAATGTTCCTTATCATGGCCTTCAGATATACATATTACACACCAGATATCTTCCCTTTTGTCTTTTCCCTTATCTTTCTTCATATCCTCGACCTGTAAAGACAAACTAGTTAGCTGGCTCATGATCTGGCTAATACCTGAGCTAGATTCTCCCATTGGTGTTGATTCAAGATTCATGGATATTTCCAAAGCTTCTGCCTAAGACGCAATCTTCTACTGCATCAGAGGGATCCCTATGTGTGGTAACAGCATAGCGATGAACCATTCTTTGTTTTGTTCGTCGGGGATCTGGAAAGTTAATCGACCTGTCAGGGTATTGAATCTTTGGTTGAACTCCCAAACAGGTTATGCTACCTTTTGTTTAATCTCTTTTAGTTCTATAATAAATTATGACTCCGACTTAGGTTTATTAAACTCTGCTATCAATGCATTCTTGATCTCATTTAGGGGCTTAGGCTATTCCAGTCCTTGGACAAGTTTCATGTACTAGCTTAGTGCACGGTCCCTTAGTGTAGTGTTGAATTGGGTTCTCTTGATGGCTTCATCGGTGATACTTTTGATATTCCATACGGCCTCACACAAAAACCAATGTTGATCTGGATCTCTAGATCCATCTCCTCTAAAGATAGGGAGTCTCATTTCATCTGCCATAGAGTTGACTAGGGTTCTTTTCTGAGTAGATGTTGAGCTACTAGTAACAGTACTCTGAAGACTCTGGTGGTTCTAACTATTCTAACTGCTAAGTATTGTTGGGACAACAGGAGGATTAATGTTACTTACTTCAGTAGTTCGTGAAGTTCCTGAGGTTTCTGGCTCATTTTGGCGTAGTTCTTCAGTTTCCCCTTCTTCTGTTCTGGTGGGCTCTGGATGCTCTTTGTCGGTTAGATCTACCTCTTCTCCACTATAGAAACCCTCTTCCTCGTATTTTTTCTTAAACAAGTTCTCAAGGTGAACTCCTCGGAATATTTTCCCACCGCACGTATGTCTTGTTTTTGTGTCGTTGTCACTATTTGAGATCTTAAACATTATCCTTTTCAGGTCCGATCAATCTATTGTATCTTCAAGATGTGGTTTTCATGCAAGAGCATCTTGATTCTTAGCTTCAGGAAGTGCAAACATTTTCCTCTGGGTCCTTTGAAAAATTATCTCTCGGCTTAGCTATATGATTTTGTTCTGTCAACAACAAACTTGGTGATATACCCTCCAATGGTACTATCAAACCAGTGATCTATTGTTCTGGATACAGCGTTGTCAACTCTCTTGACCTTCTGGATCAATGTTGGTCTCCAAACCATAGGAGATCTAGATTTGATTTCAAACTGTGTGTCAGCTAACTTGGCCAACCACGCGTGTAGCTCTTGATGGATTCCTCCAAATAAGATCTCGTGAATGTCGGTGAAGATGTATCTTTGTAGCCAATATTCAGTGCTTATTTTAGGGTTCTTGTTCTGGGCTTCAGCGAAGTCCTTCTCTTGGTCCTCTATCCACTTTTGAATCTCTGTCTTCGACGGGAACCACCTTGACACTCCCTTAAAAATATTCATGTCCTACCAACGGAACCATTTGTTGGCACAGGGGCAGACCTAGGGTTCATCTCCAAGAGTGCACAAACAAGCCCTAGCTACTTGCCCTTTCAGTAGCACCTATGAAGCAGATGCAGTCTCATCCAAAGAAACTATGAGGGGGTTGCAGGACAGATATGTCTACAACCAGGGGAATATCAAGTGGTTCTTATTACAATGACAACATAACATGCATTTACCATTCAACTAGATATATCTATCCTTCACAGCTTTAGATCTGATCTAATACAATGATGCAGATAACAATATAACAACAACAGATCTCAAAGCATCAATCACACACACAACAATAGATGTATGTGGTTCACCCTCTCTCTAGGGATATGTCCACAGAACTATGCTTATGATATAATAAGATAAAGGTTACAGTTATGATGTGTTCTCTTGGGCAGCAGATCCTTTCTCTTCTTTCTCTCCTTCTCCCCTTCCTGCACACCCAGCTGCAGGACTTGATCTCCACACCTAGCTGAAGATCTTACAATACCAGAAGGCTCTCTCTCATAACACTTCTCTCACCCCTAATACAATATTCTACCAATGAAAAATAATCAATAACAAGGAAAAGCCACAGTACCGACCTAACCTAGGTCCTCTCGACCTCTATTTATACATTATAATCCCTCGCTGATAGCCTCAGGTTGAAACCTAGGTGTCAAAAACCCTAATTACCAAAACCCTAGGTGTCTACAACCCTAGGTCAACTTGACCAATTCTTTCCGAGCTTCACCAACCTGTCTTTCCTTCTTCATCTCGCAGTGCTCCAAGGCATCTAATGCTGGATTTTTCCACTTCCTGAGTCATCCTCGGTCCATTTTCCTTGTTGTTTTGTCATCCTCTATCCATATTCCTTTTTGATCTATCATCCTCGATCTCCTCATCCAACGTCTTTCTTTTCTGCACTTCGCTCCATATTTTCTATTCTTTTGCTCACTTCGACCCAGTGACAGTCACTGTGTCTCCCGAGAAGCTCATTTTTTACCTTTTCTTCCTTGTTCTTCACTTCCTTCCATAACCAAGGGCCAACAAATTTTCACAAATTTTCTAATGTTCTTCTATTTCCGAAAAGACGCATTGTCGTCCTTCATACTTTCTCCTCTCGCTCGCTTTCTTTATCTTTCTGTATGTCTGTTATCTTCGTCCTACATCCTTTCCTTCTTTTTGTTCCCTTTCTTATGTGCCCTTTCTTCTGTGCCTTTTCTTCTACACCCTTTCCTTAACCTTAGTTTATTTCTCCCAAAATTGCATCTAAAACTTATTGTGCAACAAATGACTGTCTCTTGAATCAATTAAAATAGCAACAAGTTGATTAATGATTTTACCTTCCGCTTCGATCATATTGTATTGGTACTATTCTTTTCAATCTTTTAAGGTTGCATATATCTTTCCCATCTCCTCCACTATTGTATCCTCTTGTATGTTGTGCATGGTCTTCACTTTATCTCCTCTGTGAGGGCAATCCTTGTATAGATGATTTTCCTTGCACCCCCAACATTGGATTGGTGGTCTTCCTATTTTCCCCAAGCAATCCTTTTTCTTGGATTCATCCTTAACAGACTTATATTGTTGATTTTTATTAGGTTTGATTCTATTGAAAGGAGGTTTGAACCCCTTCCTCCTCTTATCATATTTCTCCTTCTTCTTATCCTTCCAATATTTTTGCATGGATTCTCTTCCCTTGCCTTTCTCATACAAGTACTTATCCTTCCTGATGATCCAATCAATGTCATGGGCTCATCATATTGAATCTTCTCTTTATAAAAGGATGGGAGTCCACTTAAAAACCTATGTAACTTCACTTTTCATATTTGATAAATCCTACATACTTTTTCAATCCTAATAACCTCTTCTCATATTATATCATGGTCATGCTTCCCAACCTTAGCTCAAAGAACTCTTGCATATTCTTGTCATAGAAGTTATCTGAAAGGTACTCCTTCTGAAAATATTTCTTGAATTTCTTCCAAGTGATCTTTCTCTCATTAATGTGTTCAACTTGCTTTAGCTAATCCCACCACATAACATCTTTCCCATGTAAATAGTATGTAGAAATTCTTGCTTCTAGGTTTGAGGAGTAGTTATGCAATTGAAAATACCTCCTGAGTCCAAGCAACCATGCTTCAGCATCATCTTCCCTTTCTCTTTCACCATCAAAGGATGGTGGCTTAAGCTTCCTCAATATCCTTGCAAATTTTCCAATTCATGCCTTCTTCTTTAGTGTCTAACAGTTCTAGACTGCTTATGGACTCTTTAGATGCATAAAATTTCCTTGTTGAGTAAGGTTATGAGTGATTTCTATGAGTTATGCTAGCACTTCTTGAATGAGTAGCTCTTTTGTAGTTACCTCTTCTTTCATGATATATTTCTTCTTCCTCCTGCCTTAAGTCCAATCCATTCCTTTATTTTAGATGCAATTGATTTAGGCTTTTCATTACTTGAGCATTTATCTATTTTTTTTCTCTCATCAACCTCTCATTGTCTTCTTTTTAACTCTGCACTTCTATTTTCAGGCTTCTCATAGTCTCTATTAAGGTTTCTTGTTCCTCACTTCTCTTGTTCCCATTTGATTATGTCTTTGCATTACCAACACTGATGTTTTTACCTTTGGATTCTTTATTATGACTAAAGGTTCCCCCTCCTTCCTCCATTTCTTGAATATGCATTCTTATTTTGAACTAATATGGTTATACTCCCTAATTCCACAAAATGTGCAAGCAACCATTTTGTTAGAATTATGCATATTACAAAAACTTTTCAAAACAATGCTACAAGTCCTTTTTTTGCTCCATTCATGAAGAAATGTGTAATCATTCTCCAAATTGTAACAATTCAATTTTATTCTCCTCTGAATCATATTTCTAATGATTATTACCATTCCCCAATCTGATCTCTGAGATAAAAGTTATGGCTTCCTGAAAATGTCACTTTCACCCTTTGTATGCAAAAAGGATCTTGTAGCACTAATGGAATGGTTGTGTTCCAATATTGTCATATTATTCCATAGGCCCTTTAAACTGGTATGGGATTTGAATTCTGCATAGGCACTTCCTTCAATCCACTTTCCTTGTGACCATGGGCTCGAAACCATGGGATTATCCACACTAAGTGATGTTCCTTTAGCAGTTTTCTCTTTATTTCTCTACATAGGACCTCATTCAAAAATGTCTGCAAGTTTTTTTACTTCTAGGACCCTCATGCCTCTAAGAAACCCCTTTATCTTATCATGAGACTAGTGTTGGAACCAAGTCCTCCGGACTTCAGCATTCTTGCATTCTTCTAGAGTAATACTTCCTGAAGTACACTTTGTCAGAGTACTTATATTATCTTCACTAGTAGATCATATGGTTGAGATTTAATCTCCCGTTGACTGGACGATCCTGGCTCATCTGGAGGATTCAACAAAATCAGTGATCATGAATTAATAAAGTGTTGAGATGGATGATCCTTAGTTATTTCTGGACTTCGACACTCTAGGTTTACAGGATATTACAACTCTCAAGTTGTTCAACTCCCCCGAAGTTATACCTGTCGAAGTGATTATGCCATCCTTCCACTGCTTGATCTAATGGTTGAGAAAAGTCTTTAAGGGATCTTAAATCAATTATCTATGTGATTTCATTACTATGGGACTCCGTGATATTATAACTCTCAAGTTGTTCAACTCCCTAGGAGTTATACCTGTCGAAGTGGTAATAAAGTGACAATGATCGCTTACCATCGGCATACACCTCTGCTTGCACTATCCTTCCACTGGATTAATCCAATGGCTATGACTCAATAAAGTGTTGATATAGACAGTCTTTATTTATTTTGGGCCTTTGGCACTCTAGGACTCTGGGATATTACAACTCTAAATTTATTCAACCCCCCCGAAGTTATACCTATCAAAGTTCTTATGCCATCCTTCCACTTCTTGATCTAATGGTTGAGAAAAGTCTTGAATGGATATTAGATCGACGTTCTACGTGAATTCATGTTTTTGGCCTTCAGGGATTCCACCCATTTATATCTCATTTATCCTCAGAACGTTCAACATCGAATGACCACATAACTCATCAACCCAGTTGAATGGTTGAGGTTTTAATGGTTTGATCTGATGGCTCTGGATATACTCGAAATTTCACAACTACATATGATGGATTTGTTTTATCCTCCTTCTCTCAAAGCTTTATTGACCTGGGATCAATGTCCTTTAGAGGTTCGATTCCTCTGATTCTCCTTTGGCTTTACACTTGGATTCCAACTAAATCACAATTTTTGATATGTGCCTTCGGTCAACGATCAATGGTTTTCATATCTCCCAACTGTAACATAATTTCCTCATAGTTATGTAGGTGTTTATATAGTTAATATGTTGGGAAGTAGATCCCAATAGAAATTCCTTAAGGAGATCCTTTTTTTTATCTTTCCTTCGACCTTTCCAAAGGTCTTAATGTTGTGCACTCTGATTGTTTAGGATATCAAAGACATGTTATTTCTTAATGAAAATACCATATTGATCTTCTTAACATCAATTCCAACACCATAATACTATGTCCAAAAGTTCTTGCCCATACCATTCCAGTTTTTCAACCAGAATCTTTGATACCAATCTGTAATGTACCCAACCACCCCCAGGCTAGGCACGCTACCTCAAAAAATATGTTCGAAACGGATTTCAAAATATGATACCATTTACATTATTAAAGAAGCATGAAAGAAACATGATAATAGCACATGCAATAATAAATATTCATGCTACGGTATAAATAAATTTTAAACATGTCATGCATAGCAATAACCAGCAAGAATGCATGTTATAACATATGAATCTCAGAGACAATAATCAATACACGTCAAAAATAATTATACAGCAGAGAAACACATGACAGATAACACTTATCTTTAATTAAACAAATTCACCAACTAGATGTAGACCAAGGAAGTTCCACCCAATAATAGACACTATTGTTCCAAGTCTCAATAGCAGGTCACCCCTTAGCCCAGGCTATGAATCCACAAGGATGGTTCTAGGGTGTCACTCATCTTCCCAAACCAGTCAACACTCAAGCTAACACAAGTTTCTCAACACATGGCAATCCAAACTACACCATCTCTCTTCTCTCCAACTTGCACAACCCAAGATAATGACCCCCTTCTCTGCCATGAAGTCCCTCAAGTTGTCCAACTCCTTCCAGGGCTCTAGTGCATCTGGTCAATAATATCCATGTTGGGACTCTTAGGATGCATATTTGTGAATAAAATTTAGTGCATGTCAATCTACCTCAGGCATGCAAGCATTAATTCATGGATGAAACATGCCAGTCACGGAAACAACCAACAAACAATGGCTTCCTCCTCAATAATTCTCCCCCATGGTCCCGTTACAACAACAATAATAAATGAGTGAAAAAATGAATGGAATGGAGAGTGTGAACAAATGAATAATGAATGAATGGAATGAGTGAAGAAGAACCCCCAAACATTCCACAAGATGGGTTTAAATATTTACTTGAAAATTAAGAACCCCGTGACCTTTCCCCAAGAAACACATGTAACAACTTATCTCCATTAAAAAAATTATGGGTAAATAAAATATGATAAAATGACTTATCCTCTTAAGCCCCCTATCTCGTGGAATCATATCCCCCTATAACTCTTGTCCTTGTTTGTCTTGAAGCCAGCGATGTATTTTATTATTAATAATGATCATAGCATTACATTTCCTAGGTGCGCTGGCCTCTTTAATTATTTGGAACTCCATCATTTCATCAAATAAACAAAATACATTATTTCATATGGGGACTCAAAACCAAGGTATTACAAACTAGTTGCATAGAAAGATGGAACTGCCCAAGGAAACAACAACTTCAACATCAATACCAAATAAACAACACATTCAACCAGCAATGCCACCTATATTTGAAGAGACACTGGAGGAATCCTCCTCAACATTGAGATTCCCCGGGAAGTACATACCACTAAGAAAGTCGTCTGCAAAAATGGTCAACTTACAAAAAGATGTGAAGTACCCACTCGTGGATCCATAGATTCCACAGGGAGTGATTATGGAAGAATAAATGTTAGGTTTAATACCAGGTTTAAAGTATGTCGACCATGACATTATGAATGAGAAGAAATTTTCAGAGTTGGTGCCAAGCAAGTACTTGAATAAATACATTATCTCTTAAACACATATGATAGTGATCGAGCCATAGATTTGGGTTGTGGGGCTACAGAAAGCAATTATTCTAAACCTATTTGACATAACACACTTTGGGAGGAGCCCAAAGATTAATTCATGCTTCAAAATGTTTTTTAGTTTCATGCATGGGGGATACTTATGGCTCAACAGGACAATGTCCATCAATATAGACTTGATTGTGTGCATTACAGGCCTATTGTCACAAGGGGAGGATGTTGGACACATCGACTACACTGAGAGGGGGGGGGTGAATAGTGTAGGGCTATATTTCCCAAACATCCTTAGTTAAAAAACACCATTAATTCATTACTCATTGTTGTCGTTTATAACCAGTTAAATTTCAACTCATATCAGCAACATATATCAGCAATATATTATTAACAAGTCATCACCACAAGGAACACAAAGAACACAAGATGTATGTACAATTTTATTTTTATTATGGACTACAATCCTTGGCGTTTTTCAGCAACAACTGAATAGAGTACAAATCTACAAGAGCACCAGCTCTATAATGAAATACTCGTCTTACACCCTCAGCACCAACTGAGATGAGGAAACAATCCTCAACAGATATCAATCTGTACCATAAACAAGTGCATCAACCATGCACCAACCTGTGCCAAACAACCTGTAATCAACATGTACCATAAACAAGTGCATCCAACCATGTACCAAGTATATACCAATAATGTGTCAACTATTCATCAATAATAACTCATCAATATGTACCAACATCATAACCTATACACCTCATGTATGTGCCAACTCATCAATTGTTGGTCTCAACCATGACTAGTTTTGGATTAGTCAACAACCCTAACTTGAAATAATCCTAACTTTGTACTTGTAATGAATAAAGATATGAAACTGATACACAATGTTCTTCAGTTTTTTTTATGAAATTCCTCTAGATTTCACTACTTGGAAACTCTCATAAAAGGAGTTATAGCAAAAATGGCATACCTTGCTGAATTCTAGATTATTCTAGAGAGCGACCTTGTAGAGCGTGCCCCGCAAGAAATATTTGTTGAATCAATATGAAACTATTAAAAATAATACTAAAGACTTTAATATAACCACAAAAATTGGTTTCACTAAATTTGTATCTGTTATGAAGAAGTTATGACGTTTTTACCCGAAACACTTGTTTTAGACTAGTTTCAGGACTACCCACAAACCCTATTTTCCACTGAGTGTATCTCCAAAACTACAATGACCCACAAGATAAATTTTTTACCATAGATACTTGGATATTATTCCTCAATGGAATATCAAACTCACAGTCTGAATCATTATAGAAAAAAAGTTATTACGAAAATGGTGAGATGACCTGTAAATAACATACCTTAGAAAGCATCATGAAAATAATTTATTCTCCCTTGAATTTCGTCCTTCTTTTCTTCACCTTCTCTCTAAAATTTGGCTTAGATATCCTTTTTTTACCTCAATCACCTATATATCTTCAATATTATCAAGTGTTCCACACCAAAAATGCTCAAGAATCTCTCACAAGAAGCTCTCCATCAATACTCCAAAAGATATTCTCACAAGACGCTCTCCATTGATCCACAAAAAGGATGATCTACAAGATACCATTGCTATCTCATTTATACTTTCATCCTCTAGGTCACTTAACCCATTTTTAGGTCACTTAACCCATTTCTAGGTCACTTAACCCATTTTTAGGTCACTTAACCCATTTCTAGGTCACTTAACCTAT
>JZKD02S1005609.1:535227-552194 GCA_000966675.3 Picea glauca
AGAGAGAGAGAGAGATTTGCACTGCAGAGCAGCTAGACTAGGAGAAGAGAAATATAACCATGATGTATCTTTGTAAAAATAGTTCACAAGCATGAATCATTTACCAACTGCATAATAAAGAATCCAGTCATTGTGGATGTATCCCAGAGTTGGGTGAACCACACTAATTGTTGTGTTACAATTATTTTGTGTTTTCTTATGGAATCTTTTTGAATTCATATTAGAATAGATTTACCTTATGTGTATTCATGGTGCAATGGTTTGGACTGTTGCAGTAATGATTTTATGCATTAATCTAGAATATAATGGTAGTATGAACCTGAGATCCACTAAGTAATAGAATAAGTGCACTTGCAAAATAATGTGCAAAAAAAAGATAGTTAAGAATGAATGGAATAATAACCTCCCATTCCATCACCACTACAAAAACCTAGTTCTTTCAGTACCAATAGATACCTCGAGTCAGAATTCCTCTCTGCATGAAGGTGATGTTGAAAGGGCAGTGTCTGAAGGGTTTTTTTGGTCAAACGGTAAATTGAACCTAGGGCATTACAAGTGTGTGCAGCACCAACAAATTTAAAGAAATATGCAGGAACAAATGGTTGAGTTGCGCCAATTCCCAAAAGCTACAAAGAATGCACTAGTATGACAGATAGAGGATGAATTGACAATGGGAACTATAAAGAATGGGGATGGAGGGTCAGCAATCTCATAGTCATTAGTGGTATCAGGAAAACATAGATTGATCAAGTTAGCAAAAAAGGCGATAGATTACCCCACAATAGAGATGCAGGAACAAGCAAGGGCACTAGGTCACATTGACTTAGTCTTATTACAAATATCGATAGATGTATTGCAGGAATTGTGCATAATCGTGACACAAGATATGAACTCGCATGTAGAAAATACATCTAACAAATTAGTGAAGGTTACAATAGAGAATGTGGCTTTGGAGATGGAATATAGAAATGTCAAGCAAGAGCAGGATGAGGCTGTGCAAAAGGTTGAAAGGATGTATCAAGAATTCGAGAAGGTCTACAAAAAACTCCCAAAGGCTCAGACAAAGATGGAGGCCCTGATTGAAGAACAAGTAACAAATATAAGTGAAGTTATTTAGGGCTTCCATGCACGTATAGTTGACTTAGAAGCATGCATGACATCGAGTATTCCATGAAAAGAAAGGGAGAAAAGGGAGAACAAAGTGACCACTATTGTGGAGAGCATAAAGAACCTAGAGGTAGAATGAGCCAAGTGAATATCAGTGGCAACACACCTATGTCGATTGGCTCACATATATTTTTCATCTTGACAGTTATTTTCTAGCTTTTTGGGTCCCAAAATTCCGGGGTCATTTTGAGGCCCTAAGCAACAATTTTTGGGCTTTCCAAAATCACACTATAGAAAAAGTGAGAGTGTGATGACAACATGTGTATTCCTCGAATAGAAATTTCCAACATGCTATTGTGTACCTAAAATGGAGATCATATGCAAAATTTACGACCCTGGGAAGTTGATGTACCAACTTACCCCATCTAGGCCCACATGACTTTTGGTGCTTCATCTCCTAGGGTTAGGTTTTTGGATATATAGGGTTTTATGATTACTTCTTGATGATAAAAATGATTAGAGGCCTCATTTTAATGTGCTCAGATGAATTTTCATAGCCACCACATCTCTTCTCAGATATTATCTACCACCATTCGAGCAATATTGTTTTCATTCTTCATTTTACAGTTTCAGCATATTTCTTTATTGAATAGAATTCAATTTTCATTGTATATATGTTATTGTTCATTGTATCTCTATGTTAATGTTATATATATGTGTTTCATTTCTTTCTACTCATAAATCTAGATCAATAGTATCATAGTGGTCTGCTCTTCATTTTTTTCTTTGTGCATGTCCCCAACGAGGTTAGGGTATAAGAAGTTGGGACTCAAACCATTTGATCCTTTGCAAGATCGGCCTCGCAAAACCTGACATCCACCCATGGGGAAAGAAAAGAGATAAGATGAGGAAGGAGATCCATTTAAACTATTTCTCAAGGAATCCATCGCACAACAAAGGAACGAGATGATGGATCATTTTGCACAAATCCTTCAAAGATTGCCAACATGTGACACATCTTCCTCAAGAAGGGGTGTGACCCCCTTCAAGGTACAGATCAATTTCGGTATTCCTATATTTTAAGGTCAAATAGATGTAGATGTAGTAGAAAAATGGTTAAACCTTATAGAAGGGTCCTTTTATGTCCATAAATTTTCTGATAGAGAAAATATTACATTTTATACCCTTAAGGTCATCCCCCATGTCAAAGATTGGTGGGAGAATTTCTATGAGCAAAAGGAAATAGGGAAATCTCCATTATTTTTAGTCAAACCCACTTGGGGTCTTTTAGGGATGATATTAAGGAAAAATACTACCCTATTGGAATTTATGATGACTTATATACAAGATGGACCACACTACGGAAGGAAAGGGACCAAACATTGCTAGAGTTCACTAATGTCTTCCATACCTTGCACACCAATTTGGGTATCAAAGACTCTGAGTGACATATGGTTCTCAAGTACTGCGGTGGTATGCATAGATACATCCAGACATAAATGGATTTTTTGGAAATCTCATCCTTGGGCGTGGCCTATCAATATGTTGTCAAAATTGACCAGAAGAGTAAAAAAAAGACATGGCAGTTTGGGTCTATAAACCCTTCACAGCAGAAGAAGAGAAAAGGTAGCCCCAACCCACAGAAAAAAGGATAAAGAAAGGGTTGATAGCCTTGGGACAACCATTCTAAGCCACAAACAAAGAAGTAAAATGGGAATACAAATAAATACATTGGGAAGTGGTGCAAGTTCCATAAAATCCCCTGGCATAACACCGTTGAATGTCACTCAAAGTAGTAATTGGTGGTTGAGGTGAGAGCCTCTAAGTCAGATGTGGTTTTTGAATCTAAGTCAGAACCAGAAAAATGGAGATGAATCATTGACGTAGAACCTAGTGCCACCATTGCTAGCACCAAGATCCATCTCGGTGAACCCGATAAACTAGAGGAAGGTGAGTGCCTATTTCATTCACAGATGTGGGTGAAGGGTACTCCGTTGCACTTCATCATTGATAAAAGTAGTTTCAAGAAACTCATCTCAGTGGAGTTCATCAAGCAGTTGGCTCTGCCAAAAACATCACACCCACAGTCATACACCATCGGATGGATCCAACAAAGGAGTGATCTTTGCACAGGAAATAGTGTCGCCTACCCTACATCATCAAGCCCTTAAAATATGAGGTATTGTGTGATGTCTCCCCCCTTGAAGTTTTTGATTTTATTTTGGGACAAACTTATTTATGGAAACATAATGTTGTATATGACTCTAGTCCTCGTAGTGTTATTATTACTTTGGATAGGAAATTGTATAGGATACTCGAGGTATCCCCAGCTACTTCCCTTTCCTTGATCTTTTCCAAGAAATGCAGAAAGGTAATATCTCAGACCAGGAATTTTTTCTTCTTCATGATTCACACTCAAAGTGAGAGAAAGGTTGGATCCACATACATGGCCTCTGCGGTAGGTCTCTCCATGCAGCAAAAGCAAGTGGATAAGGTTTTGGAAGAATACAAATACATCTTCTCCTAACCCACTGGGGTGCCTCTACATTGTCAAGGCAAGCATTCAATCGATCTGACCCCCAGTGCACCGCTACCCAATGGGTCATTCTATCACCACTCTCTGTTAGAAAATGAGGAAATCAAGCACCATATCCAATATTTTCTCTAAAAGGGGCACATTCGACCAAGCTCATTACCTTGTGGAAACCCCATCATGCTTGTGCAGAAGAAAGATGGGACATGGCGAATATGCATTGATTACTGAGGCCTAAATAAAATCACAATCAAGAATCTCCTTGACCAGCTCAAGGGGGGAAAATACTTCAGTAAGATTGATCTGAAGTCTGGCTACCACCAAGTCCTAATAGAGTAGACTGATGTATGGAAGCATGCCTTCAAGTCCAAATAAGGTCTTTTTGAATGGTTTTTCATGCCCTTTGTCTTGACAAATTCCCCAGCAACTTTCATGAGGATGATGGATGATATCTTGCATCCTTTCACCAATTATTTTGTGGTGGTGTATTTGGATGAAATCCTCATCTTCAGTAAGAGTTGGGTGGAACACTTGCAGCATATTCAACAGCTTATCCACACTCTGGGGAAACACAATCTATATGCAAATTTTGAAAAATGCTCCTTCAGCATGAATAGGACCCAATACTTAGGCTACATTGTTGATGAGCATAGGGTGCATAACAATCCAGCCAAGATCTAGGTTATTTATGACTGGCCAACCTCGACCACACTCACTGAGCTTCGGAGCTTCTTATGTCTTGCCAATTTCTATCGTAGGTTTGTGTTGGGATTCTCCCATATTTCATGGGCCCATAGCCAAGTGACCAGGTGTGATGGAAAGAAACATTTCATGTGGGGCCAGTTGCAATAGAAAGAATTCAATGATTTGAAGCAACACCTTTGCTCTCATTACCCGACCTGCAACATACTTTTGAGATTGAGACAAATTCTTCAGGCTATGTTGTGGACACAGTTATCACTCAGCACGAACATCTCGTGGCCTATCATAGTGAGACACTATCATATTTCGTCAGTAAGTACCCCACTTATGACAAAGAAATGTAATCCATTGTACAAGTTTGCAACCAGCGAAGGAATTATATTTTCGGGAAGAAGACAATCATCCACATTGATCATAAGCCTCTGGAGTTCATGCAGACACAAGACAAATTGCATAATAACCACCATCCAAAGTGGTCCACATACTTGCAGCAGTTCCATCTAAACATCAAGTATAAGACATGGAGAACCAACTGCATCATTGAATATCGTAGTTGACCTCTAGTTGCAGTACTAACCACAATGCTACATTCTTATGGCCATGAGGCATTCTAATGGCCCCAACTCTATGAGAGAGATCCTGACTTCACCACTACCTACCATATGCTAGGAAAAAACACAGTTGTCGCTAATTTCCATATTCATGATGGGTTGTTGTGTCATCTAGGCCATCTTTGTGTCCCATCAAGTGAGCGAGTGAAGCTAATTTTGGAATCTCACTACAATTGGGTGGTAGGACACTTTTGTGTATAAAATACAATGGTGGTGTTGCAACAACTTTTCTATTGACTGAAAATTTGACAGGACGTCAACAACTTTATCAGGTATTGCATGGCCTGTGTCGTTTCCAAACTGACCATTAAGAAACAAGGCATGTGCACCCCTTTGCCTACTCTAGATAGGCCCTAGTAATCCATCTCTATGGAATACATGTTGGACCTTCCTTCAACCAAGCATGGAAATGATTTTTTTTTGGTGGTTTTTTGATCAATTTTCCAAGATGGAAATTATGGCCACCTGCAAGAAGAGCATCATAGTGAAGGCCACTTCCAAGATCTTCTTCAAACAAGTGTGGGTGAATTTTTGGATACCAAAAACCCTCGTCTAAAATCGGGACAATTAGTTCCTTAGAACATTATTGTCGAGCCTCTAGTCACTATTGGACTCTAAGATCACCAATTCCATTGCCTTCCACCCACAAATGGATGGCCAAACTGAGATCGTCAACAAGATGATCATGCATATCTTTTGCATGTACAATTCTAAGCATCCATGCACATGGGATGATATTATTCCCTATGTTCAACATGGTTACAAAAAATCCATACATAGTTCAACCGACCACAACCCCTTTTAGGTGGGGCTGGGATTTCAACCATTGAGTCCCATGGATGTTTCACTACCACTTGTGTCAATATAGGTATAATAGTCACATGCTCAATCCGAAGCCGAAAAAGCCACATGTTTCATTAAAACAATCCAGCACATCCGCCAACAAGTTCAACATATTTTGCATAAGTCTAATGCCAAGTACAAGCGGTGCCATGATCAACACCAAGTGCCACACAAGTTTCAGGTGGGAGATAAAATTTGGTTGTACTTGTAGAAAGAATGCCTTACAGGACCCCATTGGAAGCTTCATCCACTCCTCTATGGACCTTACACCATCACCAAGGTTTTTGGTGACAATTTCTTTGATCTCAGCATTCCCCCCTTCCTTGGATTTCACCCAGTGTTTAATGTGGACCTCCTTCAGCCATAATTTCCACCATTATTGGACACCTCAGAGATAGAAGAATAGTTGACACTGATAGAACTCAAACCTAACTGCATGGAACAAGAAATAACTAATCATATCATGGACCCACAGGTCAAGAGAACTCACCAACATAAGCTTTATATTTATCGTGTTGTCAAAGTGGGGCAGCTCCTACACCAAGGAAAGTAGCTCACCTAGGGTAAAATTCAGCATAAATTTCCTTATCTGATGGGGAAACTCAATGAAAAGGAGACCATTTCTTCCTAATGGGATAGGATTTATCTAGATGTATATTGGTGGCCACCCACCTATTCCAACTAGCTCACATATAGTTTTCATCTGGGCAGTTTTTTTCTAGTTTTTCAGGTCCCAAACTTTCGGGACGTTTTGAGGCCCTAAACAACATTTTTTTGGGCTCGCCATAGTCACACTATATATGGAGTTAGAGTGTGAAGGAAAAAAGTGTACTCCTTATATAGACCTTTCCAACATGCTATCGTGCACCTAAAATGGAGATCGTATGCAAAAGTTACGACCCCGGAAAGTTGATCTACCAACTTACCCCATTGGGCCCACGTGACTTTATGGCACTTCATCTCCTAGGGTTAGGTTTTTGGATGTCTAGGGTTTTTTTATTGATTCTTGTTGATAAAAATTCCTAGAGGCATCATTGTAATGTGCTCATATGAATTATCATATCTGCCACTTCTCTTCTCAGAGATTAGCTACCACCATTCGAGCAAAATTGTTTTCATTCTGCATTTTACAATTTCAGCAGATTTCTTTATTGAATAGAAGTCAAGTTGCATTGTATATTTGTTATTGTTCATTGTATCTCTATGTTAATGTTAAATATTTTTGTTTCATTTCATTCTGCTCATATATCTAGATCATAGAATGTGTTCATATCTATGCAGAAACCATGGGCGTATGGATGCAACTAACTGAATATAGGGAGCAATAGGAGATCGTCCATAAGATATAAGATGCGCAGGAAAAGGCACATAAGTTAAAAGAAGTAATGGGTACATTAACACTAGCAAAGGTGGTAATGGTACTTGAACATAATAGGAAGTTGTATTCAGAAATGAATCATTTAAGGGTGAAGTAGTAGAATAAGGGTCACTGATCATCACTAATCATCAGGGTGGTAATGGTATTTGAATATAGGGTAAATTATGTATTAACAGATAGGATTATCAGTTACTGATAATCCTATCTGTTAATACATATATATATATATATATAAATTAACAGATAGGATTATCAGTTAATGTACATAATATGGTCTTATTATATACAGTATGTATGTACGGATACAAGGTTTGCATAAAGCCTTGTGAAAATGAAAATTTAACTATTGAAACAAATTTTGAATAAGATATAAGGCTAAGGAAATTATTCTATTACTATAAGTCAGAAACAAAACAAAAAAAAAAGAATGAATAAGTTTCAAAATGATACAACTATAATGAACAAAGCATTTAAAGTTTGAATGATTTAATCGTTATTCATTCATAAAATAAATAAATCAACTAAAAAGGAAAAGTAACTAACCTGATGTTGATCAGCGATAAAGAAAAATCACTAAGCAATTTCTCTTTCTATGAAATTCAAGCTCCACTAACCTGTTGCCAAGTGTAAATCTATGGAAAGAGACAAAGAATGATATTTCCTGAAGTAACTCAAGGAATTTTTTATTTCAAAATCAATTTATATATTAAAAAAGGACAAATGTATTTTTTTTGTGTGTGACTTTATATGATTCAAAATCTGGATATGGAATCAACTCCAAACTCCTGCAAATGATATAATCAAATTATAACATTCGACGTAAACTCAAAATGTACATACATTTGATTAGCCACAGAGATTATGATAACCAATAAATGATGGACCATACAAGAGATAAGCATAACATGAAAGCATAAATGTTGAACAAACTAAAGCTAATTCATAACATATACATTTTCATGCTCAGAAATATATGAAAGTAATATGACGATAATCACATCATACAGTTTACATCAGTACTAAAGCCAAAGGCACATTGTATTTCATATCATTTCGAAAGAGATAAGTCCATATTCAGGTCCTAAAAAGAATACCCTTGTCGTTGGGAAAGTACTAGTATTTAAAATAAGTTCATGATCTATTCCTCATATATTCTAATACAGAGATAGATCCATCCTTCATAAAGTATTTTCCCGAAAAATAAACAAAATATAGGTATGTTGTAACATCCATTAAAAATAGTTACATAATTAAAATATTGTTGAAACTGTTTTTACATAAAAACTTGCAAAATTGGAGCATCTCCAATGATTCACTTGTTCCGTCAACCATTTGCAATTTGTTCCTTTTCAATCTTGTGAAGAAAAAATGAAATTTAATTTAGAAAAATGAATCTAATAAACTAATTATAGACAAGCTACAGAATCTATGATTATGTAGCTAGTCTAATAAAACAAAATAAAACAAATTCGGTTATAATAAAACAATCAAAACGTTAATTCCAAGAAAATTGTTTACCCATTAAGCATTTGAAAAAGAGGCATCAGATAATTTTGAGTTCATAACAGTGTTGAAGTTGGATGAGTTTTTTATAACAATATCTCCTGATTTCCTTAATATTTTTCTAGATCTGAGGGAAGTTTGTTGCACAATGGCCCTCACATCCACGTTTTCTCTTTCCAATACCATGTTTCGAACCATAAACTGATTAAGTTGATCTTGCAAATAAGGGATATCTTAATAGTACCTCTGGATCCAAGTGAAACATTCTTCACAATATACATGTTCCAATCTCGGTAGGGGCGCGTATTATCAAAATTCCACGGCTTATCTTGCGCCATTGCCTTTTTTAAATCATATTGTATTCCTAAGAACCTCTCTTGTTCCCTTAAAAATGGAGGCAGGTTTGAAACAAAATCGTATTGAGGTGAATCCACTCTAGTGGAATCAGATCTTTCATCCTCGACAGAGATTGTGTCTTCAATGACAACAGTAGGAATGGGTTTATCATGATTCTGATATCAGTTACTTGTCATCCTCGATATAACTCTACCACTCCTTTAATTTCTGAAATCTAGGTCACTAACATCATGTGTGACTTGCTTACCCTACATTTTGATTTTATTTATATCCTTAATAATCGTGGTCTATATAGGATTAGTGATGATCAGTGACCTATCTCTTAAAAGACTCATAATTTCTTCCAATGATTTCTAAGGAACAAAATCTTGTTTTTTGGAGGTGACCTTGGCTATCGAAAGAAAATCAATCAAGGTATCGGAAGGTAAGACAGGGTATTTTGAGACTTGTATCTCAACTCGAACACTTTGCAGAAAATGGGACGATATACTTGGATTGACAGACTCATAAACATTCTGAGGTAAATGAGGAACAAGTTCAGATGGAAAAGGAACAAATCTATTCCTAACAAGAAAAATCTTCCAATTATCTCTTATCTTCAACAATTGGGCATTAACCAGAACCCAAATTAGACCATGGTGGAATAAAATGGACTTAGATTTAGAGTTTTGTCTTTGGTAAAACATGGAAATTTTATGAAGACTCTTAAGTAAATAAAAGGGCAGGTTCAACTTAAAACCCAGGAATACCATCAATAACCGTATATGAAACAAAAACACCAGTCCATAATGTCCCTCACAGGTTGTGAATTGTTTTATTATCAATAGCAAGCCATGCCAACGAGTTTTGAACAACTGGATAGGCATACCTTTTATGTCATAGAGAGATTTCCTAGACACCAACAGTAATTCCATGGGATTCCCTCTATATTCATATTTTTGAACCAATGGTCCCCTTCCTACGAAAGACCGGTGGCCTCAGCTATGGATTCTTCATTTACTTGCAATTGCAAGTCACCTACCTTAGCTTTGGCACCGTCAAAAGTCTTGGCAAAGGCCTATGCAACTTCCAGGTTAAAACCATCAAAATACTAGATAAATTTAACCCAAATGAAAAGGACGAGGTCATCTACAGCGTCGTCATGAGAAAGAAAAGCATGTGAGCCATTCGGCTCCACCCTAACCATAGGAGCCATCAATTTGCAGATGATATACCAATAGATGTAAAATGAAGGGGTCTGTAATCAAGCCAACCCTAGACAAATGGTGGAGTTTTCATGGCTAACGGTGACCCGAAAACTAAGGGCTCGGGAGGATGCTACTATGACTTCCACCTTAAACATTGATTAAACACCCCTAACCAGAGGATGAAAAACTCAAAAACCACCTTACCTCCTAAAAACCTACTCTCTAGTTATGAAGGACAATCCAAATGATGAAATGAATGTGATCACTGATGGAAAGGATGGAGAGCTAATGGTTTCATAGCACGGTCACTATCCAGGTCATATGTTGATAAGACTATGAAAAAATAGCTTGATGCAGTATTTGGATCGTATGGTAAGGTAATAAAAACATAACCAAAATCGCAAAGGGTGAGGAAATAATCCATACTTTCAAAATCACTTTAATCATAGCATAAATCAACTACGATTTGGTTCTATCATTATGCTATAAAACTTTCACATGATCACATACTCACCAAGCTTATATGTTTTGTGATTTTAGGTGTTCCAAAGGCTCGTTTGGTTTTTACAAGGACAAAACCTTTAGATTTCATTTAATGTGTTTATAAAAGGGTTTCAATTTCATGCTTGTCGGTAATGAAATTGAAATGGTTAAACAAGTCAGCTATCAATAAAATAACTTAAAACAATGGATCAACCAATTAATCACTCAAAAACAACAATTGAATTTGTCGTAAATAAAAATTAGGCAACGCAAAAAAAAATCCTTTGCACTCTTTTCATTTCAAAAATCAACAAAGCGATATAAATAGTTGGCTGCCAACAATGGCGACTCACTGGGTAAAGTAGTTATCTCTGCATCATCAAAACTTTATGTCAGGGAAAAGAAAGACTGAAAAAAAAAACTTAAAACAGTTTTGAAGCAGATCATAATTCAATATTAAAAGTATTAAGTTTAACTTAGAAAATTTAATACATTCATACTCAAAAGGAGTGCTCTAACAGACGATCATAACATAAAAGTTAGTTTTGATCAAAAGGAGATGGTATTTATAAAGGTAACTTCAATATCATTGACAGGGCCATTGCTGCCAGCAGGCATTCATAGCCTCGACAAGGATATCATTTAACCCACTTAAGTACTTTAATCCCATCCAAAAGTCGTCTATCCATGATATGAAACTTTTGATACAAGATAAACTTTTAAAACATACCTGACATATCTCGAACCCGACATTTCTTCAATGTTAGCAGGCTCATTCAGCACCTCAACGAAGTTGTCTTGGTATAATGTGTGCATTTACCCACTGCCAGCAGGCTTGTTTAGTACCCCGGTAGGTTTACACACATTTCCCACACGTTGAAGTGTTTCCAACTCTCCTTAATCGTTTATAATGATAGAATATTGAAATTTCATAGTGACAAGAGAGCGGGGAAATACAAGAGATTTTATAGCCAGAAAGATATATGATTGATCATTATCATTTGCTTTTTGTCCTTTAAGAAATGATAGTTTTAATCATGTTTTAAACATTTATATTTAAATCAAGAAAACATCTAAAGGATGGGGAATCAATTTCAGGTGATCTCATTAGAACTGGGATGGTGTAAAAAGTTTAAAGGTGATCGTACTTCCCCAAGATCTTGACAAAATTTCAGGAATAATATTTTGGCAAAGACTTATAGAATGATTGTCTTATAAACAAATCATCTGAGATAAACCTTAATATTGAAGATGATTGAAATGTTTCAGAGTGTTGTCAATGATAAATCTAATTATGAAATTCCCCTTCAATAGTGGATTGTGAGTAAAAAATAACCTTTAAAAATAAAAGAAAACAAAGAAAGCAACAAAAATAATCAATCAGAAACCAAAAATATAAACAGCTAGGGATATTTACATGGGGAAGGTATTATTCCTCTCAGGTGAAGTATTTCTTGAGATTCTGTCCATTCACCAGGAAAGTGTTTGGCTCTCCCTCCATGTGTTTCAAAGGAAAGGAGCTAGGACCCAATTTTTTTGCAATGACAAAAGGTCCCAACCATAGATTTTGAAACTTAGTGTGTTCTCCTTTATCCTCATGTGCTTTGTCCCATTTGAGAACCAAATATCCTATGTCAAAGTTTCTATCTGAGGACGAACTTGTATCAAACCAGTTTTTAACAATTTGTTGGTGTTGGTCCAATTTTTTCTTTGCTTGTGTCCTAACTTCTTCTAATTTCAGTAAAGCGTTTATTTGATTCTATAGAGGGGGACATTCTTCCTCCTAAACTTTTTAAGATAAATGAAGAGAGGGGAGAAAGACGTGAGGAGGAAGGATAGCTTATCTTCTGTATACAAGGAAGAAAGGATAATTACCAATGGATTATTCTGGGGTGACCCTGTCATCCCATAATGCATTATATAATTCATTGTGCCAATTTTTGTGATTTTTTGACACTGTTCTTTTCATTATTTTAACCAGATTTTTGTTTTTTGACTCCACCAAGCCATTTCCTTGAGGATAATAATTGGTGGAGTATTTTATCTTAATCCCATTTTATAGAGACAAAACATTCATTTCCAAGGAATAAAAATAAGAAGCATTATCGAAAACTAAACATTCAGGTATTCTGAAACGTGTGATAATATACGAATTCAAGAACAAAATTACCTTATTCATGTTTACTACTCTTAACGATAAAGCTTTAGACGATATTGTAAAATAATTTGTTGGCGTGAGAATGTATTTGTGTTGTTGTGAAGAAGGTGGGTTAATTGGTCCTATGATATCCAAGCCCCACTGCTGAAATGGTGTATCTACTGTAACAGGTTGCAAGGGAAATGTATCCTTCTTGACCCGTCCTGAAGATTTTTGACAAATTATACATTTGTGAGCCATAGCATGAGCATCCTTAAATAATGAGGGCCAATATTAACCAGCCCTAAGTACTTTGTGGGTAGTCATGTCTCCACCAAAATGACCCTCGACATCACTGGAATGTAACTCAGCTAGTACTTTTTCAGATTCTTCCTTTTCTAGGCAACGCAAAAATACACCATCAAAATTTTTCCAAAACAATACATCATTAATCAATTGAAAATACGCAGACCTGAGCCTTAGCGCTCTACTATTTTTTGGATCAATATTTTGAGGAGTAGTTTTGTGCAGCAAGTAAAATATAATATCATTATACCATGAATTAGGCACAGTTTGTGTACAACAGATTTGTGTTTCATTGTGCAATTTTTTAGCTAGTGTTGTTGGCTAATTTTCTATCATTTCAACTGGGTCAGCTACTAGTTTGCAAAGGCCTTGACCTCTAACAATTTGTGTGGGTACGATTTTGAGATCATGCTCCTGAAGGGAGGTCATCCAATTAGCCCTTTTCTCCCCAAGTTCCTTCTGAACTAACAATTCTGTGGATTCAATGAAATACCGAACTTACGACAACGTTCTAGTACAATCCTAAGATGTGACAAGTGATATTTTTTTTTTCTTTTAAAATATAGTGACATCATCTAGGTAGACAACAACTGATTGGTTTATAACGCCATGAAAATAAATATCCATTGCCCTCTGGAAAGTGGATCTGGCATTAATCAATATGAAAGGCATTTTTCGATAGGTATAGGTGCCCCAAGGGGTGCAGAATGTGGTTTTTAACTGATCCGATGGAGACATAAGGACCTGGTTGTAAGGATCATTCAAATCATTTAGATCTGTGATAATTTACTTAAGATAACATTCCCTATTAATTTTGAGCTTGTTAGGCTGGTCGTTTTCTGGTAGCCACAGATGAGACCAATCTATAGCAAAATAATCGTGCAATTGTTCAGACCAATCTCTGCTAAAAAACAAACCATAAAATTCCAGAATATCAACAAAAAATATGTCAATTATCTGGTGCACTTTTGGTTTAGATGACAATCTAATCAGTACATATTTAAGTTCACCAACAACTATGATATTAGTTCTGTCTAACTGAATAATTTTCAAATCGGAAGGTTTGACTTCATCATTAATCTTCTGAAAAACATAAAAAGGCATTACATTCGATGAGGCCCCGGAATCAACCATACAATTAAGAACATTTATGTTGAATATTTTGAAAGTTAACGGGAATGGTGGTACATTTTTTTGTGGTGTGGGAGTATAAATCTGTTGATTTTTTCATGTTGTACCTGAAATTATTTTATCTAAATTCCCTACAGTTTTATCTGGTGTGTCTTTTTTATTATGATCTTCAGGTGGTCTTTTGTTCATAACATCCTTTTCTTTGTTTATTCCATTTTCTACTGATCTTTTATTCAGAGGATCATTCTTTTTACTACTATCAGCTATACTTCGTAGCATTTTCTGTAGGATGAGAAGGAATTTGAGCAGTTCAAAAATCGATATATTTTCCCTTAGTTTTTTAAGATCTTCAACAAGATTATATTCTAAATCTAGGGAAATGGTATTTTGTGATGTTTCAACCTATTTTGGTTGTCTTGACACCATATTCTTACTTTTCTCTGGTGCATATGTGTTTTGCACCTTACTTTGAGTGTTGTATGGGTGTTGGTTTTTATGGACAATTTCAAAATTAGCTTGGAAAATATTTTCAAAAAGATGTCCAAAGACTGGGGGAGATGAGTCCTCCTCATTATTTGTTTCTTCTTCGCCTGCATCATTTTGGTTTTCAAGCGGGACAGAAACAGAACTATCATTTCCATCTAATATTGCTTGTAAAGCATACTGTAGCCTTTCAAAATTCATACCTTCTGTAGTCAGATTTGGTATGTTCAAAGGAAGAGGTTTCCTAAAAGGTGGTCTAAAGTTCCCTTTACTTGAAGATGCTTCTTCATCATATCTTTTCAAGTATATGACTTGATTAGATAACTTATGAAAAGATTTATGTAAACCCTCCAAGTCTAAAGTTTCTTGTTCTTTTTTATTTGGGGAAGGTCTGGTAAGGATTTCTATTTTCTTTTTAGAAGAGGAAGTAGATTCATATTCCATATTTACATTATCCTTTAAACTAATGATATCCTTTTCAATGAGGATTTCCTCCTCAAAATCTTCTAGTAATGTGTTTTTCTTAGACCTCTTAACTCATGTAGCTATATTATGATGTAGGGATTTAGCATAGTATGCAAAAATCAAGTTTTCAGTAGACATTGATTATGTAGGGATTGTATTTTTAAGCGTAAGGAATATCTTATTGAAATACTTGACTTTCTCTTTGGGGTTCATTTTCATGTTGGACAATTCCATTACTAAAACTTCTATGGATTTATCATCCCCGAACTTTTCTAAGAAAAATGTCTCAAACTTGTCCCAAGAAGCAATATTTTGGGTTTGTTGTGAAAAATACCACGTGGAGGAATTTCCTTCAAAGGTGTAAGGGAATATCCTACACACGATGTCCTTGTGTTTGATGTTTTGAATCCTAACAGATAACATGAATTTTTCCATATGATCCTCAGTCGATTGCTTCGAATCAAGGTAGAATTTGGGTAACCACTTTTTAGGATGTTTGGGTAATGGATGTTGAGGTCCGAGTATTGCCATGGCATCTTGATCGAGCCAAGGTCTAGCGAGATTGTTTTGGTTATCCATGGGATTTGGTGTGGGTGAATTTCTATATTTCACAGATGAAGAACGTCCTTCATCAGAGGATTCTCCTCTTGAAGAGGGTGGAGAATACCCAGGTGGGGATGGAGGAAGACTAGATCCTTTGGAACCTTGAATTAGTGCTTCAAAAGGATCAATAATAGTATCACGTAATACATGATCAGGAAGACTAGTGCCAAGAAGATATTCTTGCTGATTGGAAAAATCAAGGGGTTGATTTAATTGTCCACCATATTGTCTAAGTCTGGACAATGCACCCTGGGTTCTTAATATTGATTGTCGAGAATTACAGATAATTTCTTGTACATCAATCCCTTTAAGAATCGGTATCATAGGTTCAGTGGGAATGTTAGTTGTAGCTTATGACATAGTGGTTGGATCATGTATAATGGTAGGGTCTAAGAGACTATGCATCACAACAGGAGAACGATTATTTGGGGGAGTCTTAGGACCTCCTCGTGCCATTAATGACTTATAGGACCTCCTTCTAGTTCCATTTGTTGACGGGCGTTTATGACACACCATCAACTCGAAGGGAATATCTGGTCTAGGGTTGTCTACTTAACCCAAGCCATTTAAAATAACCTACCCTGACATGTTTTGTGGCTCTATTAGCCAATGAAAACACTAAAGTAAACTAAGAGAGGTACAAACTATCTATATATATAATCTTATTACGTACATTAACTAATAATCCTATCTATTAATATATATATACCTAGCATACAATATGTATGTACAGATACAAGGTTTGCATAAAGCCTTGTGAAAATGAAATTTTAACTACTGAAACAAAGTTTGAATAAGATATAAGGCTAAGGAAATTATTCTATTATGATAAGTCGCAAATAAAAAAATGAATGAATAATATTCAAAGTGATATAATTGTAATGAACAAAGAATTTAAAGTTCGAATGATTTAATCGGTATTCATTCATAAAATAAATAAATCAACTAAAAAGGAAAAGTAACTAATATGATGTTGATCAACGATAAAGAAAAAGCACTAAGTTGTTTGTCTTTCTGTGTAATGAAAGCTCCACTAACCTGTTTCCAAGCGAAAATCTATGGCAAGAGGCAAAGAATGATATTTCCTGAAGTAACTCAAGGAATTTTGTATTTCAAAAGCAATTTATAAAAAAAAAAA
>JZKD02S1005609.1:553001-582700 GCA_000966675.3 Picea glauca
TATTTCATATCATTTCGAAAGAGATAAGTCCATCTTTAGGTCCCAAAAAGAATACCCCTTGTCTCTGGGCAAGTACCAGTATTTAAAATAAGTTCATGATTTGTTCCTCATATCTTCTAAGAGAGAGACGGAACCATCCTTAATAAAGTATTTTCCCAAAAAATAACCAAAATATAGGTATGTTGTAACAACCATTCAAAAATAGTTACATAATTAAAATATTATTGAAACTGTTTTTAGAGAAAAACTTGCAAATTTGGAGCATCTCCAATGATTCACTTGTTTCATCAACCATTTGCAATTCGTTCCTCTTCAATCCTGAAAAGAAAAAAATAAATTTAATTTAGAAAAAAGAATCTAATAAACTAATTATAGACAAGCTATAGAATCTATGATTTTGTAGCTAGTCTAATAAAAATAAATAAAACAAATTATGTTATAATGAAACAATCAAAATGTTAATTCCAATAAAATTGTTTACCCATTAAGAATTTGAAAAAGAGGCATCAGATAATTTCGAGTTCATAAAAGAGTTGAAGTTGGATGAGTTTTTTATAAAAGTATCTCCTGATTTCCTGAATCTTTTGCTAGCTCTGAGGGAAATTTGTTGCACAATGGCCTTCAGATCCACATTTTCTCTTTCCATTACCATGTTTCAAGCCATAACCTGATTAAGTTGAGCTTTCAAATAAGGGATATCTTGATAGTACCTTTGGATCCAAGTGAAACATCTTCACAATATACGTGTTCCAATCTCGGTAGGGGGCATGTATTATCTGAGTTCCACGTCTTATCTTGCATTGTTTCCTTTTTAAAATCATATTGTATTCCTCAAAACCCCTCTTGTTCCCTTAAAAATGGAGGCAAGTTTGAAACAAAATTGTATTGAGGCGAATCCATTCTAGTGGAATCGGATCTTGCATCCTCGACAGAGATCGTATCTTCAATGAAAATTGTAGGAATGGGTTTATCACGATTCTAATATTGGTTCCTTTCCATCCTCGACAGAAGTCTACCACTCCTTTTATTTATGAAATCTAATTCACTAGCATCCTGTGTGACTTTCTTACCATGCTTTTTGATTTTATTTTTATCCTTACTAATCATGGTCTGTATAGGATCAGGGACGGTCGGTGACCTATTTTTTAAAAGACTCATAATTTCTTTTAAGGATTTCTTCGGAATGAAATCTCATTTTTTGGTGACCTCGACTATCGAAAGAAAATCAATGGGGGTATTGGAAGGTAAGATAGGTGTTGGGCCCTTCATTTTTGGATAAGGAGTTGCATAAGAAGGACGACAATATCAGTTTTTTCCTAGTACAAGTTGTGCAAGCTACAGAATAAGATGGACAGTAGAGGAAGAAGAAGCAACAAAAATCAGTTGTGAAAAGGACAGCGCAATGCCAGAAAATAAAAAACGGTTGCAACTAAACAAGAAAACGTGCAAACCAAAGCCAGAAGACACGAGTTAGATTATATATAGGGATGAATATAATTGTAAAAGGGTTAGTTGGGTAGGTTTTTTTAGTATCACAAGTGTAAGGTTTGGTCATAGTTGTTGTCTACTCCTTAGAAGCCATATTTTGAGTCCTGTAATGTAATATGTACACCATTTCAGGAATTAGAGCTCTGCGACATGGGCCCAGAGCCAGCAGTGTGTAACAGAGCACTACTGTGTATCTCTGAGATTGTAATCGAGAAAGATCTGAAGATAATATATTAAGAAGGATCCAAATTTTCAAAATATGTTGTGTCTTTTTGTGTTTATCCTAATGCATTGTATCTTTACATTACTTATTTATCGTTCATAAGTTCCACATGATGTCTCTGTGTTTGAATTTTTTTTTGCAACATAAGCAGTTCCAATTCTTGCGCATATGAGTTCAAATCTGTTATGTAGCTAGATGTCTTGCACAAGATCAAGATGAATCTTGACAGTTCTGTGAGCCCACCTAAGTATTCTCCTTTCCCTTCCCTATCCATTTGTCTCAACAGCACTTCGGGTGAGACTTCTTCTATTCGTAGGATATGAAAATTCCAGAGCTATAGACTAATTAGTACCTTTTGTTGGTAACCTGAGAAGGACCCTAGTCTGATCAAGCTTGCGCCAACAAAATGGTTCTGTTATCCAGACCTGTGTTAAAAGGGAACTTGTAGGGAGGATGCTTCCATCGATTCACAGATCGAATATTTACCAATGGTGAGAAATAATTTGTGATGCCTTCATATGGAAAGAAGCGGAGCTAAGGGGAAAATATGTGGAAGATACTCGTGAGGTGGTCTTTTACTTAGAAAGATCGAGCGACCAGTACGATATATTTTGGGTTAAGTTCCCAAAATAAATTTTCCACTGGATAAATAGGCTCCAAGAAGCTCTAGAGTTCCAAGAATGAGTCAAGAGGACCTGTACTTGGGACACAAAAAATATTGCAGCACTTCATCGGCTAGATCGCCCAGTCATGCGAGCGATTGATTTTTGGGTCAATACCACATTAGAAGGATACATCATTGAGTTTGTAGTTGAGAATCACCATTATTTTTCACGAGCAGAGGTGGATTTCAAGAAAGACGCAAGGGGAAGACTGTTGAAGGAAACCCCCTTGTGGATTAAAGTTTTCTTGATGGAAGAGGGGATGCTAACTATGTCCTCGACTTAGATGGAAGTGTAAACACCCTCACTTGGGGTAGGGTGAGGTTGGTGTAGAGTCATGGCCTGAGAGAAAGGAATGGTTCTTTGATAAGTGGGGGAAACAACAAGAAATGGAATCAAGAGATGAGCGAGACTTGAAAAGAGCCACCATAGTTGAGAAGTGGTGGCTCGGAAAGATCAAGAAAGAAGCAATACAATCTAAGAAGTTGCAGAAAGAAGTCGGACCAGGAGAAGTAGAGGAAAGACAGATGGAAGAGTTGTGGAAGATGAGAAGACAGAAAATACTAGCCAGACAAAGATTAAGTGAGAGAGAAGTGTGGAGAGAAAGAAGTCCACAGGAGGGTAGAAAATAAGGATAAGGTGTAGAGGCAAGAGAGGAAGAATCTGGCATAGATCTTGAAGAGGAAAGAGAATATTCAGCCCCAATAACAAGAAAGATCCAAAATCTGGTTGAAGAGACTGCTCCAGAGGATGAAAAACGAGACCCCCCAGATCAAATAAAACTGCCCTGCATCTAGTGGCTCCAACCTCAAATCGCCCATACCCCAAGTGTCTTCTATACAAGTGGTAAGTTCAATACTACCCTCCTATGTTAATTTTGTTCTAGTGCAACTAGTTAGTTAGTCATAGCTAGGAAGTGCGAGTACAGAGAGGATATTGGGATCCCCTGATAGATCGCAAGAAGGACCATTAGGTTTCATTTAAATAAGATCAGCAATATCAACAATGATTGGTCACGCGAGAGGTTCAATTGCTTGATACCCAGAATTCTCAGGTAAGGGAGATGAAGATGTGGAGCAGCATTGGTTCTTATGCAAAGCAATCTAGAGATCCAGAGGGACTCTAGATGCGAATAAGTTGGTTGAGTTCCAGACTACCTTGAGAGTTCACGCTCTCAAGTGGTACATGAATTTTATTGATCTATTAGTGTCAGGAATGCAAGGTCAAGCATTTACACTTGGCCAAGTACGAACAAGGTTCATAGCATAGTTTAATCTACCTCAGTCAGAACAACAGGCTCTGTCTAAGTTGCGTGAGATTCAACAAAGGGAAGGTGAATCAACTTGGGAATACAACCAGAAGTTTAAAGATGCTATAGGGAGGTTATCACATCCAATCCATGAGGAACATTAAAGAGAATGGTATATTCATGGATTTATACCTCTGACATGGATTCCGCTAATGCAACATTGGATAGCCACTTTGACAGATGCCTTGGAAAAATCAATGAAGATTGAAGACATGGTGGGATATCCTAGGAGCCTAAGAGTGACCAAACCCCAGCAGATATAAATTTGGTGCAACTACAAGGGAAAATATTAGTGCTTCCAGAAAAGATTCAAGAACGGAAAATACCTAGACTAGGATGACCGTAGGTCTGGTGCACCGGATGTTATACAGAAGGACATATGGTGAAAAAATGTCCACAAATGAGGGGAATGGAACCTCCTCAGAATCCTATGGGACCCTCACCATGAACCACGAGTGGATTTGTGCAAGTGTCTGTGAATTTACCATTCCATAACCCCACCCCATATCATGCTTTTCCAGGGAGCCCACCAGCACCAGCAGTTGAGTATTGTGAGATTTTTCAAATCCATGGGCATGGGCTGAGACAGTGCCCCATTATGCATAAATATTTGACAGTACCAAATATAGTACATTGTGATTTATGTGCATCTACCACACATACTACCAATCAATGTAGAGCGTTGGATGCGCTTGTAGACAGGTTGGACCAAAAAACATTCAAGGTGAATGAAAACCCTCGAGGATCGGGAAGAGGTTGAGGTGGTGGAGCTGGAGGAGACTTCATAGGAGGAAGAACTAGGGGAAGAGGGCCAAGAATATGTTATAACTATGATGAGCAAGGCCATATGGCTAGAGACTATCCTTATCCGAGGCAGCCATGGTGCTCTCACTGCAGAACCAATGGGAACGCAACTGAAGACTACCCATAACTAATTGAAAAATGGGAAGATCGAGTATGTCAACGAGGAAATAACCTCATCATTTATGAAATCAAGAGAGTTAGTAAAGGAAAACTACCCAAACTCAATATCGTTACTCGAGGAGGAGAAAAGACATGAGTTGATGCTAATAATCTACCTCATATCCATAAAGAAACACCTAAAGAAGACAGGTATGATCCTCTAAAACAGAAGTTGTTCTTTAAAAATGCCATAGAAGTATTTTAGAATATCCTTAGCCCTGAGATGCAAGAGAAACCCCCACAGCCTTATGGTTACCCTAAGATTGTGAAAGTCCTTGTTTCACCCCCTGCACCCAAAAACCTTGTAGTCACACTGAGACAACCTGAGCAACCTTAAAATGTAGTCGACCTTTGGTTTCAATTATTCTCTGATATTCTCAGGAATGACCAATTAACGGAGAAGTTGTGCAATGCATTATACCTAGTTTTATGGAATGAAGAACCCACGGAATCAAGAATAAGGACCAATCTTCCTGAGAAGAGTACTCAAAGAGTGGAGAGAAGGAAAGTACAAACTGGAAAAGAATTTAGACAAGTAGACCAGTTAGATGAATTTGAGATTAAGGATGTCATGTTGGATCTAGAATCCGATGTGAACATTCTACCTAAAAAGACTTGGGAAGACTTAGGAAAACCCTAGTTGACATATTCCCCAATCCAGTTAAGAATGTCCAACCAATATTGCATTTTCCCAGTAGGAAGACTAGAGAATGTGGAAATAGATGTTGCAGGAGTGAAGACAATAGTTGACTTTGAGGTGATTGAGATCATGGGGGATAAGGACCCTTACCCTACACTACTTGGGATTGATTGGGCCTATGAAAACTATGCAGTAATCGACCTAAAGAAAGACATTGTGACATTTGAAATATATGGAATCAAGGTAGTTCAACCCTTGGATCCGTATGTAGGTACCAGATATACGGAGCCAACAGAAAATAATATGGAGGGAGAAGAATTGGATCAGTTGTACACTGAAACATCAAGAACAAGAGATGATTACATAAATCCTACTGTTGATGGATCGGTAAGTTGGAGTATACAGTCAGTGGATGAAGATTCAGAATTGGAATTTGAAATTTGTCAACAAGGCTCATACGAAATATTCTCAAGGAGATGCACAACTGTCAAAGAAACTAGATGGGTTGGGACCGAGGTCAGAGAACACCCAGTATATGATGGCACCTCAAGACTTGATATTTTTTTTCTCAGCATGGAAGAAAAGGTATTAGAGGATCAAAGAATCTCAGTACTAGATTTATCCCTCCAGGACACCCCTGCCAGATGGTGGGCTAATCATAAAGCCTTACTCTGAAATTGGGACTATGTGAAGCAAGTTTTCAAGTATAGGTTTTAGAATAAGGAGCATCTAGAATCAGAGATGCAGATGGATTTCCAAGTTGCGCAATTGTTCAGTAGAGAACATGATACTAGAGCATATATTGAACAGTGCATGACACAGTGGCAAGTTGTGGAAATACCCTTTCGCTTCTGGGTTCAAGTATTTCCCCACTCACTAGGTCCAATCCCAAAAACTTACTTCATACATGAAGAAACCAGAAGATAGATCAGTGACTGGAAAATGTTGGCAGATCACTTTTGCAAGGAATTCTTGTTTACAAGTAAGTACCCTGAGCTTAAAGTAGTCCTGCAGAGAATTAAAGAAATTCTCTTTATAGACAATAGTAATCAAAAATCAAACCTAGTAGTATGTTCAAAACATAGCTGGGAACTTCATACTAATATTCACCTAACCTTAGACAAGATGCCTATAGACTGATATATTATTAGCAGGGATTCAGAAATCCTAGATGATTTAGAGGAATTGAGAAACCTAGCCATTAAAGAGGCAGAAAGGAACAGAGAAATCCAGAACACCATACCCAGTAGATTGATAGTTCTTATAATCACCCATTAAAGTTGCACAAAGTCAATATAGGGACCATAGAGAAACCTAATATAGCTATGGTGGGATATTACCGGGATGAGAAAACTAGTCAAGAAATACAGAGTTTGTTGCAGGAATATGAGGATCTGTTCCCAAAGACCTTTTCAAAGTTAAAGGGGATCAAAGGAGTTATGGGAGAAATGAAAATTGAATTAAAATCAGGATCAAAACCTGTGAGGCATAGACCATACCGCCTTAACCCTAGAGTAAAAGAGAATATTAAGAAGGAGATAGACAAGATGTTGGAAGTTGGGCTTATTTTTTCAATGGAAGAAGTAGAATGGGTCAGCCCAATAGTCATCCAAAGAAAGAAAGGCACAAAGGATATCAGGGTCTATGTAGACTATAGAAGCCTTAACTCTACCTATGTGCATGATCCTTTCCCAACACCTTTTACTGATGAGGTGCTAGAACAGGTTGCGGGGAAATAAGCATACTCATTTACAGATGGATTTTCAGGCTACCACCAAGTAAGGATTGTCAAAGAGGACAAAAAGAAGACCACATTCATAATAGAATGGGGGTCTTTTGCATACAATGTGATGCCATTTGGCTTAAAGAACGCCCCTGCAGTTTTCTCCAGGATTGAAATAGCAGATTTTAGATAGTTTATTCACAAGTTTATAGAAGTTTATATGGATGATTGGACGATATAGAATCTTCTCAAGGAACTTGTGTTGTTGTTATGTCTGATGTTTGATAGATGCAGAGAATTGCAGATATCATTGAATCTCGAAAAGTGTATCTTATGTGTACCACATGAAAATATGTTGGGCCACATAGTATGCTGAGAGGGAGTATCGGTAGACCCAGCCAAAGTTGTGGTTATTGTGAACATGCCACCACCTACGAGTGATAAGAAGTTGCACTCCATGTTAGGACACACAGGGTACTATCACAAGTTCATCAGAAGATATGTAAATATTACTGCACCTCTGGAAAATCTATTGAAAAAGACCGAAATGTTCCAATGGACCCCAGAATGTGATAAATTGTTTGAGACCCTAAAGGAGAAGCTCATCAAAGCACCGATTATGATATTCCCAAACTGGGAAAATGAATTTCACATCCTGTTGGCGGGTGAAAATGTTCGTCCGTCAATTAAGAGAGTGGAACCGGTCCGGGGTTGTCTAAATAACCCAAGCCGTTTGGAATGAACCACCCTGACGAGTTTAACGGCTCTGTTGGCCGCCCTAAGGTCTTTTAAGAAAACCAAAGAGAAAACTAATCTAAACTAACTAATCTAACTAAAACAAATAAAACTAAATAAAACTAATAAAACAAACTAAAACTAAATAAAAGAAACTAAACTAACTAAAACTAAACTAATACACTAATCTAATTAAAACAAACTACTAAATAAACTAAAACTAATTATAAACTACTCTAACTATTATATACAATCTGCTAATTACTATTATAATAACTCAAATCAACTATCTAATTAACAGTTGGAATATTACTTATTCACAAATGTACATTATAAACAGCCTACAGATTTAATTAAAACCTGCAAAACTCATGTGTTTTCTGCCCTAAGACAGCCAGGAATCTTTTTTATTTTTTTTTATATTTTATGAAAAAAGAAATAATCATTACTGAAATTAAACAATCTAGTATATTTACTGAAATTAAACAATCTAATATAAATCTAATTAAACTTATATCTAAATTAAACTACTAATGAAAAAAATAAACAAACAAGCGACTAACTGACTTGGAAACGCTCCAAGTCTGCCCTGTGTGTGATGGCTTCAAAGCTGGTCGGAGGAAGGAAACTCGCACCGGTTAGTCCATGAGATTCTCGTAAACGATTGGCTGTGCTGCTTCTTGAAGTGTTTACAGGACAAACAAGACATAAAAAATCATAACAATCTTATGATTATAAATCTCTGCAATAAGGAAAACCTGTTGTGCAAATAATTATATTTAACAATTCAATTCATGAAGAAGATAAACTTGTCATTCACAAACTAAATTAACCATTGTTATGTCTTTTATATATTTGGAAGAAACCAGATATGAATTACAATAATTAAAATTATATCATTTGCATTTGATTTAGATAGCTAAAGTAGTCATAAACCATATACAAATTGATATACACAACATGAAACAAAATATTGATATATTGAGAAGCTAAAGCTGTGACAAAACACCAAATTCTGCTTCAGTCTGTATTAAATCTTCATATCCTTGTTCTCCCACGAATGAGGATGTCCATTATTACAAAAATCATGAGTATATATAAGTCTCTCCACAGGGTAAAACCTCCCTGTGGATAATATCAAAATGTTTTACATAATCTGGGAAAAATCTCAAAATCAACTAAACTAGGAAATCAAAATGCAAGAGAAATCTTTTGAAATATCCCCTAACTGCTCATAAACTCAACTGCAATTTCGAATTTGCCTACAATAGAACACAATTATCAAATTAGAGAGATAATTCAGTAACAAAACACTAAAAAAATGATCCTATAGACTCAGCTACAGAATCATCTGATTCTGTAGCTAGTCTAAAATAGCATACAGGACCAGATAGAAATCAAACGAAATCCTTTTAATTTAATTTTCTTTTAATGAAGATTAAAACCGAATTACTAATGGTTACAACAAATTTATCATTCAAATCAAACCAAATCGAAAAGAATAGAATCGAAATAGGATAAGAATGCTCTGTTTTTAGTAGCCATAGAATCGGGTCAAATAATAACCACACTGTTTCATGTCCAAATGAAATTACAAGTAAATCGTATTGTATAAGATACGATGTAATCAAAATCGAACACAATCATAATCGATTGGTTACAGTTGTGCATAAAATTCAGTTTTAGTCAAATATCAAACTGTTACAATTATAGTCAAAATGAAACATGCATAACAGCATCCACAAATCTTTTTCATATACTTCGATCGTTGAGTGTTACACAGTTAACAGATAGAATCAAATAGCAATCACAACCATCATTGACTCGTTATAGTCATAGCAATAGATTGATATCATTCAATCAAGTGCAAATATAGGTAACGGTTTCGATTGTATTCAAATGAAATCATACTCAATGGGTATCGACCCAACGAATTTCGTTATTGATCACCACACAGTCAACAGACAGGAGCGTGATAGAATCAACAGAATTCATAATATAAACTGGGTAAATAATCAAAACGAATATGGCTGAGTTTAATTGTAGAAACAAATCGTGAGACTGGATACAGTTAATTTCGTTCCTCAAATCGAATTCAAACGATATATTTGTTGCAATCTGATAACACAGTCTGAATCGATTTGATTGGGTATAACAACTACGATTCATATCTATTTGCAATTCGGTCATGCAATAACAGAATGGTATTCGAATTGGTCAGAAGACATAGAATATACAATCACAACAGTTAACCATAATTGCCAACCATATCGCATAGAATATAACCAATTCGAAATGAGATATTGACTGTGTTCAAAATTGGAATACCAAAACAGCTTGTGTTTAGAAAATATTAACAACTTCGATTATCAACAGAGTATTCGATTAAAGTAAATTAAAACAAATCAAATCTATCTCATGATCACTCGAATCAAAGCCAAATCCAATCAAAACTTAAACGATAATGAAAATTGATTTATCAAAACAAAATTATATACAATAGTGCATGCTTGTGTGACAGGGCGGATCCACGGTGTAAACAGAGTTTATGAGTATGTCATATAAATAGGTGAAATTCATACCAGTGAGGTTGTTCGAGCTACGCCAATTTTGAATTGACGACTATTATAGCCGACTCCACGTTCTTAAACAAAATTGAACCTGTTGTTCGCTATTTCTTATCAGTGGATGGCATCTTTGCCTTTTGACTGGTGAGATTTGCTACTTGATCCTCCAGAGCATGAATTATGGACTGCAGCATTGGCACGTCAAGGTAGTACCTTTCTAACCACGAGCCACACTGATCACATGGTGGGGCAGCTGGTTCGGTTAGAGTAGGAGGGGGGTTTGACGAGTCACTGGGGTTTTCACAAGGCATTTTAATGCCGGGAAAATTAGGATCATTTTGCAAGCAAGGTAGTAGGTTCTTCACAAAATCATATGCGGGTTTATCACACAGACCTTCTGAATAGGGATACTCACTTGCCAGGTATCGTTCAACCTCTGAGTCAAAATCTTCACTCACCATAATAGGGTCAGGGTTGACAGGTGCTTTTGGTTTATTTCTTGCCATGCGAGAGATTAACCAGGCATTCTTCTTGCCTTTAGAATTGGTAGTGGGTTTGGATTTAGGCCTTTTAGCCACGGGTTTAGCAGTTTCGACATGTTTGGTCACAGAACCGGGTAGGTCAATAGGAGAATCGGGTAGGGGTTTAGGTAACAGAGCATTATAAGGCACAGGGGGTACTGATTTGCACTCACTCACCACAGGTTTGTCAACCTCTGGTGGACTTGAGTCACCAAAATTATTGTGTTTAAGAAAATCCTTCCAACAGTCTCGGTGTAACCCCAACTTACAAACTATAAGCATTTTAATTAACCCAAAATGAAAAAGACTGTTATTGGACTGGTTTCGTTTGTACCTTTTAGACATTTTAAACAAACTCCTATGCAAGTAGTAAGGAATATTAAGCTCATAGCCCATGAAAACCATAAGTAGTCGAAGGTGGTACAAGAAAATGAAACCATACCGGCCCTCGCAGGTAATGAACTGCTTGGTTACCATCCGCAAGTCATGCCAGCATTGCTTGAGCATATTTGCAGGCAAACCCTTGTCACAGGAACTCACCCTTCGTGACTGGAAGAGTAATGTCCACGGGACATCTTCCACTTTGCAATTTTTTGACCATTTCTGTCCGACAGCAGGCAGACTGGTAGCTAAACTGAGAAATTGCTCGTCGATTTCTAATTGCACATCCCCAACCTTGGCTTGGAAACCATCGAAGGTTAATGCAAATTGTCGAGCCACGCTAGGGTTATAGCCATCAAACTTTCGTATGAACAGGAGCCATCCGAATTCCTCTAGGTCGTTGTAAGCACCATCAAACATAAACAATGCCTGGCTACCATTGGGTTCAGCCCTTACGACCGGATCCATGGTGCGGGTGCATGGTAGGGTTTGGATTGAACATAACAATACACAGGAGAAAAAAATCATTATGGCTAACAGCTGTAAGCGCTGAAAGGGGAATGAATTAATGTATGCGTGCGAAGGTGGTGGGATTTAGCACCACCATGCAGCATAGTAATGGCACAGTATAGTGTTGTTCAATCAATCATAATATCATTTAAACCATATTAATTGGCCAACCCGAAATTTAGAGCGGTGGATAATCATATCAACGTGCCATTAATCAATGTAAAACCAAAACCATAAATTATATCAATGTGCCATAGTATAATCAAACATTTCCATGAAATCAAACTCATATGTGACCCATGCGCTTGTTGCACAATCCAATGTTTTGATCAAAAAGTTTTTAAAACATGGTGACAACAGATAAAATTGATAAGTCAAGAGCTTATAATGGTAAGGATCACATCATATAAAAACCTTTAATCCACCATGACCCCTATATAATCAAGTATAATTCATCACTCAACATGCTCAATGCCTTATCAAAAAACAAATCAAGTTGCGCAATGAGAATTCAAAAAATCATTCCAGCCACTTAATAATAAACCAAAGGTAAGTACCGACCAGCATATCAATGAGCAGATCATGACAATTCAAATAACGATGGAGGAGTTTTCACGCTTTCAGTCGTGAAAACTAAATTGAAACCAATTTGCAAATGTCGCTTGAAATGAAAGTGTCGTCTTTTTGCGAAATGCGACATAAATTTGAAGTTCATAGGTGTAGGTGTAGGCATCTTTTAAGGCAATTAAAAAAATTGAATTGGCTGCCAACACATCCACGTAGATGCTTCAGGTATTTCCTTAGGAGTTATCTTAGTGCAACCTAGAGATGGAGCCATGGATCCTCCTATCTATCTTGTGAGTAGGAAGTTCTCACAAGATGAGCACAAGTACACAACGACAGAAAGGGAGGGTTGATCCATGATTTATGCTTTGCATAAATTTAGACATTATTTTTTAGGTTCTCATTTTAAGGTATGTACTGATCATTTTGCATTGAAATATATAGTTAACAAACATGTGTTGGAAGGGAGAATTTGTAGACGGTTTATACTATTTTAGGAATTCTCTTTTGAAGTAATTATTAAGCCTGGAAGATGCAACGTAGGACCTGATCACCTGTCTAGATTAGAGTCAGGGGAAACTGGTGGAGCAATTGACGATCAGGTCCCAGATGCAGATTTGTTCCGGGTTGAGGCCATACCAGAGTACCTATAGGACATAACAGTCTTCTAAAGTACAAGAGCCTATCCAGAAACATACTCCACAACCCAGAAACGCCATATGGTTGTTGGAGCAATGGACTATCATTTGATTGCAGGGAAATTATATAAATTGGGACTAGACAGTATCCTCAGGAGATGTGTCTTGGATCATGAAAGGAAATATATATTGTGGGAGTGCCATAGTGGAGTTGTGGGAGGTCATGTAGGAGGAAAGGCTACTGCACAGAAAGTCCTCCAATTTGGAATTTGGTGGGAAACGCTCTTCAAGGATGCAAAGGTCTATGCTAGATCATGTGATGTTTGTCAAAGAGTGGGTAAGTCATCACGATGAGATGAATTACCACTTACACCAGTTCACGCTTTGAAGGCATTTGAGAAGTGGGCAGTTGACTTCATTGGACCGATCAACCCCACAACTAAGAATTCAAAGGCTAGATACATTATTAACGCAACTGACTATCTTACACGTTGGGTTGAGGCAGCAGTTGTTCAAGACTACTCAATCGATACTATTGCTAGGTTCATTTTTGAGAATATTATCAATCGATTTGGATGTCCTGGGAGTCTAACCAGCAATCAGGGATCTCATTTTATTAGTATCACTATAGCAAAGCTTACAACAGAGTTCTTGATCCAACATCATAAAAGTAGCCCCTACCACTTGCAATCCAATGGAACAGTAGAAGTGTTCAACAAGATTCTGGAGAGAGGGTTAACAAAGGTCTGTTGCGCAAACTGGGAAGATTGGGATGATAGAGTTCCAGTAGTACTATGGGCTTACAGGACAACCACAAAGAAACTCCATAGGTACACACCATTTCATCTAGTTTATGGGAAAGAGGATGTGGTGCCTACAGAATTCATTACTCCAAGTTTTTACATTACATATATCACACACATGTCGGAGGAAGAATAAGTCACATAGAGACTCATGGAGTTACAAGAACTTGAGGAAACTAGGTTTTTAGCAGACTTCCATCAGTTGGTTGATAAAGCAAGGAAAAAATATTGGCATGATAGACACATTAAGACTAAAGTATTTGCACAAGGAGACAAGGTCCTACTCTATGATAGTCAGTACCAGAAGCATCCTGGCAAGTTGCACATGCATTGGTTGGGACCATTTATAGGTGCGGAGATTTGACCTTCAAGAGTAGTCAGACTTGTGCAGCTGGATGTTATGTTGTGATCGGGATGGGTGAGTGGCGCTCACCTGAAACCATATATGTCTCATAACTGAGCTAAAAGGACCGTTTCTCTAGTCTAAAGGAGCATGTATAGTAGTTAGATTTCATTTTTACACAATTTTTGTAAATTCAGTTAATAAAGTTGACATGTGCAGTGTTGCGCTGTGACATGTAGTTCATGTCTTTTTCTATCTAAGTGTCGTTTGATGCAGAACTGCTTACTCAAAAGCGCAGGATGAAGAACTACTTACTCGGATTCATTCTCCAAGTCTAGTCACAGCCTTTATTTATATTACAGTACCCTATCTGAATTCAGTTAAGACATAAAGTTGTGATACACGAAGATGTCGTCGATATTCGCGTCTGGATTCCCATCCTTCAAACGGGCCTGAAATCGGCCACATCCCTATCCAAATTTCACAGTAAATGCCAGAATCGCCCAATAGGATTTACCCCGTTAACCCGTCCCATCGGACAACTCAGATCCAAGTTTCATCCATATGGTCATGATGAACAACACTTATTACTGAACTTTCCATCTAAGCCTGAGTATAAGGCTCTGAGAACTCATCGTAGAATGCATTGTTTTCAAATAACTTAGCGATTTTTGAATTCCGAAGAGCGAGCAATCCTGTGTATCCTTGAGACCCATAGTTGTGACCAACAAATCCTTGTTTCCCCGTGACATTTGATCATATACAGAACCCACAATGCTAAGAGCTACAGGAATCTAAGGTTCCATGTCTAAAGATGTAGTACCAGATGAGCCCTGCGACCCCCAAGTCGAGGTTGTGGGTGATCTAAAGGGGAAGGTGGAGCAGGTCAAGCTCCTTGATATTGACTTAATAGACCTAGTCTTGTTCCCCCAGATGAACATAGATGTCTTTTGAAGTATCACTCCAGATGAGTTGGGAGGCATGCAGTTCATGACAAAGACTAAATTTATCAACCTATTCAATTCGACTATCATGAACCTCAGAGACCTACCAGTGTTTGGTAAAACTGGTGATGTTGCGCGGTGCACCAAAATCCTGATTAGCAGGGTGCATGACCGAATTCTCTGGTTGGATAGGCGGTATCCAATCCATGCTGAAGACATCCCCTTGAAGGTGAGGACGTTTCTAACGGATTCCAGGGTCCTAGTAAGCATGGAAAGAAGAAAGGGAAGCCCAGCCTCTATGAAAGGTTCCACACACAAAGGGGGGGCACATGGAAAAAATTGACCCCATACTACCAGAGACAGTCAAGATTGGATGCTACATCATATCCAGCAATGTTATGAGGTCATATTAAAATGGAGAATGCATGTTGGATGCATTATCAGTGACTGAATTTTGCACCAATGGATTTGTATTCAACTGGTGTAGTTACCTACTAGAGGAACTACTCGTGGCTTGCGAGGAATCCCAGGAGAAGGGAGGCACCTTCACATATGGATACATGTTGATGGCATTCACAATGCTAAAGTGGAATCCACCTGTTGGAAGATCGTTGGCGCTAGAAAACAAGGTGCACCTTGTGAACATTTTTTATCCCTAGCATTCCAGGACGGACTCGGAGAACACAGCCTTCAATAACACGATGTTCTCATGTGGTATAACGGGCTTATCGACATAATGCAAAGGTTGTGCATTCCACAGGAGCTCCTTAACTGAAACACGACGAACATCTCTTTCAGCATGAACTAGCATCATACGTTTTTATGGCCAAGGCATGCCAACAGGGAAGACTTTCATTAGAGGATGTTTCCATTCTACCTAGATGAGGAGGCCTTTGACAAAGAGGTAATGTCGTGGCTGGGAGTTAAACGCAAACCGCGCAAGTTGGGGATGCACTACATTTTTCTTGTCAATTTGTTGAAGAATAAAGGAAAATAAGAAGAGGTAGGATCAAGCTCGGGACTAGAGGCGCAGAAGAAGGAACCTCCAGAACAAATGGACTCGGAAGAGGAGGAAGAGACACATCCATTGGAGAGCAAAAAAATAACATTGTCGATCTTTCCGCAGCTTCTAGAGAAATCCATGTTGACAGGTAAGGATGTCAACGATATCTCAAGCATTGTGTTCATTACCGAAGTAGTGGTGAAGAAGTTCAGAACTGGGGTCTCACTGAGTAAAGTTATGAACCCCCAACCCCTTTCATTCATCGTCCCCCACACTCGCTCAGTGGTTCGAGCAACCCTAGTCATCCATATTCAGGATGACCCTAAGGCTGACACCCTTCCATCCACCATCATCACTGAGCACCCTCCATCACCACCAAAACCCTAGTCGCCACCCCAAGAAACTACCAGCCCACCCCAAGCCACTAATACAGAACCGATGCAGCTTGATCCCCCAGAACAACCAAAGCCAGAAATCCTAGAAACAAGCCTGGAGTTTCCTAAGAAAATACCATAAGTTTCTGGTACAAATCCGGAAGTACTGGAGCAGCGACTGCAGCTGACTGGTCTGAACTCGGACACCCAGAACCAGAAAAATGTGCCTTTTGTGTAGAAAAAGGACACTCAAATGGTGGAGGAGCTACAAACTCAAATATCCCAGCACATTTCCTCAATGGCCAAGGTTGAGGGTTCCCAGGGAAGCGCAAATACAGAAACAGATGGAATTAAAGAGAAGAAGATACCAAAAGTTCAAAAGGAACCCAAGTCAACTTCCGGGCAGAGCGCGACATCCACGCAGGAACAAATGGAGTTGGTTCTCCAGAACCCTCAACAGTGTGCAGAGTTGTTGCAACTCTTCCTAGATATAATAGAGGTTCTAACACTCTTTCCATCAGTCTTTGGGTTGAGACTTGCGCTAGGACCATCGATAGGAGAGGAGGAGGTAGAGACCCCCTCAGAACATTCAACAGCCAGTGGACTTCCACTGTAGACCCGAGCACCAAGGGACGCAGCACCATCTTTTGTTGACCTTGACCAATGGACAGAAACAAACTCGGTTGGAATGATTAGAGCATCAATTGATCAACAAGAGAAGTGGATCCAGCAGGCGAAGAGGTCTATAGAGTTCGCAAGGGAGGAAGCGCTCCTTGTGAAAACATCCAGAAAACAAGAGGAACATGCAAAGGTCCAGGTCGAGCACAGACTAGAAAGAGTCCGAGAAAGGCTTGTTGAAGCCTGGTCAGAGATTAGGAAGGTCACACCCCAATTTCCAGAAGCCAGGGATGCAAGAGAACTGACACACCAGATCGAACTGCTCCAAGGAGCATGGTCACAATTGGTCATTCACACTGAGCATCTGGAATTGCAATTGTGGAAAACTCAACAAGAAGAAGAAAAGTAGCCTTGGAAGCTACGGGAGTAGATGGAGAAGATAGTGTTGGAAGGAAACAATGCTCGAGCAGCACTACATAAGCGCACAGTTGAGTGCACAAAGATTTTCAGGGAAGTCAGTGATTGGATGGGCATCATCATTAGACATTGTTGGCCCTTGAAAAAGTTTTGGGAGATCCTTGGTCAAGTTTGACCTATTTTGGGACTTCGACAGCCTGTCAAAGGAGGAGCGCAAGATGAAGCATAGATTGCGGGATCTCGGCCCCTTTTTGGGTCCTTTTTGGGAATTGGGATTATGTAACAGGTATGGGATGTCGGCCCATGGGTTTACCCATGTTTAGGCCTATTTCATAAAGTATAAATACATGCTAAGGCAATGTAGTGATGATATAGAAGGTAGTTGGCTAAGTGTTAGATCTATGTGATTGAAGGATTGCAAGTGTTATGTGCATATTGTGTGAGACTTGTAGAGATACATGCAAGTAATTGTAAGAAGGCTTGGTGCTTTACCCTAGCTCGAGGAAGGAGGATCTAGCGGAGTGCGCGCAAGTCTCCTATCTTCTATAGAGTAGGATTTTGATGCTATGTTCCTATAAGAATATTGACTGCATATAATAAAGAAGAAGATTTGGTGGGCGTAGCCCCAGGGTGGGGCTGAACCATGTACATGTTGTGTTGCTATGCTTTGTGCCATGTGTTGATGTGTTTATGCCTTTATTTTCTAAGTTATTTGATATAGATAGATAGATATGTTTATGCTTTTTTCTAATGATGTATATGAAGGTAGATCTGACCTATGTGAATGTGCTTAGTGCTTGAATCTACTAGATCTAATCTACTTCTCTATGATAATTGCCTAGATACACCAGATCTGGATGAATGATGTTATGCTTTGTTTCATCTGCGTAATAGATAGTGGTTAAATATTGATTAATTGTTCATGATAAGTGCTCTTTTAAGTATTACAATCATGGATCTGTGTCCCAGCTAAGGTTGTAGACACCTGAGTCCTGCAACCACCCATGCCTCTACCTCGGGTGAGACTTCATCTACTTCGCAAGTGTTTCCGAACAGGCCAGTAGTTAGGGTTTTTTTGGTGCATTTTTGCAGCGTTGAACCTTGGGTCTACCCCTGTGACAACAAATGGTTCCGTTGTTGGGACCTGAAACTGTGATTGTTGGGAACTGAGGAAGAAGAATCTTTGTGCAAAGATCTTACCTGAAATTGTGAAAGCTCTGTGTGTATATATGTCACTCTAGTGTGTAGAACTCTACTTAGTTTGACAAGCTCTGTGCTAAGGAAAAGAAGTCTGATCTGAAGAAAAAAGGTAAGATCTGAAATCTTTGTGCCCTGAGAAAGGTAAAAGTGAGAGTTTTTTATTAAAAGAGGTAAGATCTGCAAGCTCTGTGCTCTGATAAAGGTAAGAATATTGAAAAGTTCTAGATCTGAAAGCTTTGTGCTCTCTAGAAGTAATATAAGTGGAAATTTTTGTTTCAACAATATGGATCTCGATATGTTTTATTGATTATGTCCTAGCTTGAAAACTAGGGCATTAATAGATGAAAAAAGATTTGATATGAGTAGATCTGATAAGAATAGTGAATGTTTGGACTAACAAGTGGATGCAGGATCCTAGAAATAAATGTTTGCAGGTTAGATACTATGACCCTAGTGCACAGTATAGAAAGAGTTGGGAATCATTTACAAGAAAGAGAGGATTAACCCTCTGTTACAGTTGCAGAAAACCGGGACATCTTGCTAAGGAATTCCCTAGAAAAGACCTAGTTTTCTTTGTTGAAAAGATATGGACCATGAAGTATTCGATTTCCCTATAATGATTGCAAATCTTGAAGAAATGAACATGAGACAAGAAAACCCTAAGGTAGATCCAGAAACTGAGATTATGGCAGAACCCCAAAAAGAATCAGAAAAAGTATTTCTACATATGAAAGAAACCCTGAATGATCATCGACATATCAGTTTATCAGAGATCTTCAAAGAAAAAGAATGCCTTGAATCAAGAATAGGAGACTTCGACATTGACTGTGTTCTAGATGAGGAAACACAGGTGAATATCATGATGGAGAGAACTTGGGAAGCTATAGGGAAGCCTGCTATGATTCCTTCATTATGAGAAATAGGGTTATTTAGAGGAAAGTTGATAAACCTATGTGGAAAGCTCACCCAGATATCTATGAATGTCAATGGAACTTCGACAGTGGAAGATTTTGAGATTGTTAAATTTATTGAAGACAACGCTCCATTTACCATGTTACTAGGAAAACCTTGGATTAAGAAAGATCAGGCCAGAAGGAAAAAAGAAGAAGAATTTTTAGAGAAGAAGAAACAAGAGTTAAAATACTTCATGACTAGAAGGATCGCACACTTTATTGAAGAACAAATTGAATCTATTTAACACCATAGATCCAGATTTTGAAGTTGAAAGAACACTATAAAAACCACAAGAGATTGAAGTACCTACTCCAGATAAAGAAGAAGTATCACCCTTGAATCTTAGGAAAGAATCTCAACAACGTGAAGTAACTATGCCAAAAGAAGATAAGAATCAGAATGGAAAAAGGCATACTGAGACGAAGCTCACTGGGAAGAAGGCTAGGAAGCTAAGTAAGAAGAAATATAAGATTGACAAGTTACAGAAGGTTCCAAAGGGAACTTCGTAGAAGGGAAATTTGCAAAATTGGAGCTTCGTCGGGATAACAAAACAGTGTCACATGGAACTTTGCCATGGCGAAGCCATATAGCCATTGGGAATAATATAATCGTTTGGCCAACCCTCCGAATGGGCATAAAGGCATTTATGGTTTGCCACCAGACCATTAGAACACACCATAACGGACAGAATAGAGTTAATGAAGGCTTCTCGCCCATTACAAGAGATCTGTTACCAAGTTTTCTATTTATCTCGTCATGCCATGCACCAATAACACTTTTTCTACCCATGAATTTGAGCTTGTAGACCTGTTGATTTTACACAGTGATTATTTCTCTATTTCCCTCTATCTCATTGCAGTATCTAAGTTACTCTTTGAACCCAATATTTCCAACCCTAAGTGTGTATGTCGGACAAGTTGAGCGCTGCAGAGAAAGTTGTTGAAGAAGTTCTAATAGACCTCATGACTGAAAGAGTCATGTCGATGTCTGCAAGCGTAAAAGCTTCATCGACGAGAATGGTGCAAGCCTCTCTGTCAACTGCTCATGGATCTGGACCATCCCGACCATCAGTAGAAAAGAGAACCAAGCATAAAGACGACCTCGCAAATGAAAAATTGATTCCAACCATATTTCCCGACTACATCCCGCCTCTGGCTGGCACGATGAATCGTGATAGTGTACCATGTGATTTTGAGTACACCATAATTTTGGCGTACCTCCCGAAGGGGATACATGCATTTCAAACAGATCAAGATAAGATCGCAGCACTAAAATTCAATGACTTCAACCTTGGAGATCACAAGGTCTATGGTATGCTCACCCCATACAAGTACCTAACTATAACTAAAGGGAAAAATTCAAATATAATCCCTCATCATTGGACTATGGAACTCACGCAGTCCATCCTGTTGAATGTTATGAATATCCCACACTTAGGATGACACCAGGAAGTCAACGCCTATGTCAAGTTGCTACTATATTGTTACTATGGTGGTTACTTATGGCTACACCACCACATTACAATTGACCCAACATTGATCCATAGGATCATAGGCCTGAGTATGCAAGGACTTGACCCGTAGGACTTTTATCCAGAAAAAGCCACAGATCGCACACTAGCACAGAAGATAAAGGACACCTATGGTGATGTCGAGAAGGGACCCAGAGGCTACAAGGTAGCTTCCATCCAGAGTGGCGTAGTTCACCTCACATGTCAACTAATCGTTGGAAATTTAGTAAGAAAGAACCAACCTATGCAGGTCATCGTCTTTGTCATTGACCTCGCAGGGAAGTGTGCGAAAGGCCTACAGATGAACTAGGCGAAGTACCTAGTTAACCAGTTGGAACTAGATTTTCGAGAAGCGCAAGATCAGGTTTATGAATTTCATTTCAGTTGGATCTTGGTCCTCATTGAATTTTTTGCCTGGGAGATGCCGGAAGGAGCGACCTTCCCCAACAGAGAGCCATTTGAATCGCTTGCTACAAAGTTCGCTACCCTGTGGTATTCAAATGATATGAACAAATAGTGGCAGTCGAATGTTGTGTTTCATACATACTACCTCTAGATAAAGCGAGCCATCGAAGTCAAGCCTTGCATGACCCCAAACACATTACAAAGGTTCTGACCTATGATGAATTTCAACGTATATTGGCACTTCATATACATTACAGCGCGAGCAGATGAACATCAAGAGCAGCTCTAGTCATATTATAAGCTTACAAAAGAATACCTTGAGGAAATCACCAAGAAATGCTTTGTTCACCTCCTTATTCCTACCAACCCCGCAAAGATATCTGATATTGACATCCCAGAAGACACCCATAAAGAACAGAATACACCTGGAACCAGGAAACAGAAGAAGATTGAGGAGGTCCAAAACTTGAGTAGCACTTCAGTGAAGACCACGTCCATGTCACCTGACCAAGGGGGTGGTGACGAAGTAGAAGTTGAACAGTTACCAAGAAAAGTAACCCCACCCAGAGATGAGGTGGACCCATTGAAGAAGAGGAAGGTTTCCCCCCAAAAACCTTCTTCCCGAAAAAATTCAAAAGCCACCATGAACAAGATGCAAACTATCCTCACCTTCGATGACTTTGACTTCATCATAGCAGCCCTTAATGATGCTTCACTAGAGATAGCATAAAAACAAGGAGTGAAGCAGGAATAAATGTATGATAGGATTGAATTTGAGCTCTGAGGGGTACATCAGGCTCTTTAGTCTAGCCGTGCAGTCCCCAGTGCGCCTCTGCCATCAGGAGAACCAAATTTGGGAGATGAGCCAACCCAAATCCACCAACTAGTTGAGACAGACAGAGCTCACCTTCGTCGAGCACAAGAGGAAACAGAACAAGCCACCCAGGCTTTGATGCAAGTGCAAGGAGTACTTGTAGATTAGCTATGAGCTACAGAACAAGAAAATATTTCTCTCTAAGAAAATTTTGATGAAGAAAAAGCACAGATACAGCAAGGAAAAGAACAGTTTATCACGGAGCAACTTGAAGTGAAAGAAGTGGTCAGCAGAGCACTTATCTCTGTGAAATTCGTAGAAATAAAGGCAGAGGACTGAGTCATAAAGAAAGTAGATCATCTCACAGAAGTTATTCAGCAGCTACAACAACGCATAGCAGACTTAGAACTCTACGTAGTGCCCGAGACTCCACGGGATGTAAGGGATCAAATAGAAGCAATTGATTGAAGTGCAGTTGAGAGAATAAAATCCCTTGCTATGGAATGTAAGAAACATACTAATTGCAGTTCCCAGACCTACGAGAAACTCACTGAGAATCTAGAACTGAAGGCACTGGAGTCACAGCTCCAAGAGGTGAAGTATCAAGCTGAAAAGATACAGGTGCAGTTGAAGCCCTTGTCAGCTGTGGAAAGAATGAAGCACTCCCAAGAGCAACGCACCACCCAACAGCAGATCCACATTATCCAGAGTAGAGCTATGGAAGTAACTCAGAGGCTCCAAATTGTAGAAGATAAGGCCTATCAATTGTTCAAAGGGTTCGAAGGCTGAGGAGAAGAACTGGAGCAGGTTATCACTAAAGCTAAACAACGCCTAGAGGGACCTATGAACAAGGTAGTCATCCAAGAGTTCGATGCACAAGAGGCCATGGCACAGCACCAAGTCGAAGCATCTCGAGCCTAGCTCGAGGCTTTCAAAACATAACTACCCAGATCAAAATGACTCGGGATGAGTCACAGGTGAGTGTTGGGGGCCTATTGGCCCTTGACCAAGTTTTGGGAGATCCTTGGTCAAGTTTGACCTATTTTGGGACTTCGATAGCCTGTCAAAGGAGGAGCACAAGAAAAAGCAGAGATCGTGGGATATCAACCCCTTTTTGGGTCCTTTTTGGGAATTGGGATTATGTAACGGGTATGGGATGTCGGCCCATGGGTTTACTCATGTTTAGGCCTATTTCGTAAAGTATAAATAGATGCTAAGGTGATGTAGTGAGGATATAGAAGGCAGTTAGCTAAGTGCTAGATCTATTTGATTGAAGGATTGTAAGTGCTCTGTGCATACTGTGTGAGACTTGCAGAGCTACGTGCAAGTAATTGTAAGAAGGATTGGTGCTTTACCCTAGCTCGAAGAAGGAGGATTTGGCAGAGTGCGCACAGATATCCTGTCTTCTACAAAGTAGGATTTTGATGCTATGTGCTTGTAAGAATCTTGACTGCAGATAATAAAGAAGAAGATTTGGTGGACGTAGCCCCAGGGTGGGGATGAACCACGTACATGTTGTGTTTCTATGCTTTGTTCCATGTGTTGATGTATTTATGCCTTTATTTGCTAAGTGCTTTGATATAGATAGATAGATCTGTTTATTCTTTGTGATAATGTTGTATATGAAGGTAGATCTGACCTATGTGAATGTTCTTAGTTCTTGAATCTAATAGATCTAATCTACTTCTCTATGATAAGTGCTTAGATACACCATATCTAGATGAATGATGTGATGCTCTGTTTCATCTATGCATTAGATAGTGGTTAAATATTGATGAGCTGGAGGTGCTAAGTGTTCTTTTAAGTATTACAATCACGGATCTGTGTCCCAGCTAAGGTTGCAGACACCTAATTCATGCAACCACCCTTGCTTCTACCTCGGGTGAGACTTCATTTGCTTCGTAGGTGTTTCCGAAAGGGTCGGAGTTAGGGTTTTGTTGGTACATTGTTGTAGTGTTGAACCCTAGGTCTGCCCCTGTGCCAATAGACACAACTAGAACTTGGAGGATGTGCACACCAAAATCCAGGTTTTGAATGAATAAGTTGCAGCCACGATGGATCCGCTGGAGAAACAACAGAAATTTGACCAGATCTAGTAAGCGGAAAATGAGTTGAACACCCTATTTGAGGTGCAATTTGTAGCTAAGAAGGAGTTGCATGACTTCCATCCTATCATTTATACATTTTATATGTAGATGCATCAAATCGATGCAACAAAATATTTTGAATGGAACTCGTTGGTTGCATCCAAGCCCAAGGGATGCATTACAGAGGTGACCCAACATTTCGTCGTTGAGGCCTCACTCCTTGCCAGGAAATGGCAGGACAAATTTGGGAGCTTTCAAGAAGTGAGGAAGTGGACCTTGGAGTTTATCCCAGAGTTGGGCCATTTGTTTGAAGAGGAAAAAGAAGAGAAATAAAAAGTAGAATAGAAAAAGAAAGAGGAAAAGGTGGACAAGGGAAAACAATAGTTTCTCCTGGAAGCTGTGAAAGAGCTGAGTACTTGACTCGAGGGCGAGTCAAGGTTTGTGGCCGGAGCTTGTTGGGCCCTTCATTTTTGGATAAGGAGTTGAGAAAGAAGGATGACAGTCCCAGTTTTGGCCTAGTACAAGTTGCGCAAGCTACAGAAGAAGCTAGACAACAGAGGAAGAAGAAGCAACAGAAATCAGTTGTGAAAAGGACAGCACAATGCCAGCAAAGCAAAAGTGGTGGCAACAGAACAAGAAAATGTGAAAACCAAAATCCAAAAGACACGAATTATATTATATATAGGGATGAATATAATTGTAAAAGGGTTGGTTGGGTGGGTTTTGTTAGTATCGCAAGTGTAAGGTTTGGTCATAGTTGTTGTCTACTGCTGAGAAGCTAGATTTTGAGTCATGTAATGTAATCTATACACCATTTTGGGAATTAGAGTTTTGTGACATGGGTCCAAATCCAGGAGTCTGTAACAGAGTGCTATTGTGTATCTCTAAGATTGTAATCGAGAAATATCTGAATATAATATATGAAGAAGGATACAAAATTTCAAAATATGGTGTGTCTTTCTGTGTTTATCCTTATGCATTGTATCTTTACAGTACTTCTTTATGGTTCATAAGTTCCACATGATGTCTCTGTGTTTGAATGTTTTTCTGCAACATAAGTAGTTCCAATTCTTGCACATATGTGTTCAGATCTGTTTTGTAGCTAGATGTCTTACGCGAGATCAAGATGAATCTTGATGGATCTGTAAACCCACCTAAGTATTCTCCTTTCCATTACCTATCCATTTGTCTCAACGGTGCTTCAGTGAGACTTATTCTCTTCAGAGGAGATGGAAATTCCAATGCTCTATACTACTCGGTACTTTTTGTTGGTAACCTAAGAAGGACCCTAGTCTGATCAAACTTGTGCCAACAACAGGGTATTTTGAGACTTGTATCTCAACTCAAAAACTTTGCAAAAAATGGGATGATATACTTGGATTGACAGGTTCATCAACATTCTGAGGTCAACCAGGAAAAAATTTATTCCTAACAAGAAAACTCTCCCAATTATCTCCTATCTTCAACAATTGGGCATTAACAAGAACCCGAATTAGACCATGGTGGAATAAAATGGACTCGGAGTTAATGTAACATCCTCGACCACCCATGTTGGGCCATGCTACTCCAAAAAAAAATTTTGTTATTTTCTCAACATATTGTAACATACCCAACATCCAACTGAGCTATGCCACATAAATGTTTAGAAGTGCGTGCAATTAAAACATATGCACACATAACTCTTGCGGAAATTTATATATATAACATAAACATATAAATACATTATGTAAATGAATGGATTCATCTGAAACAATAGTAAACATATACATGCAGCATATACAGGAAATACCCATAAATATAAATACATTTGTAAACCACACAGGGAATAAACCCATAACAATAAACATGTAAATAATAATGTAGCATGTAAATTTATCATGCAGTTGACACTTATATTGATAAGGATATCACCAACTGCGTGCAGACCTTCCACAAACCTCCCAGCCTTATACCACATTGCTCATCGCTCTCAGCAGTGGGTCACCCCCAAGCTAGGACTAAACTCCACCCAGGTAAAGGGATTCCTAACCAGGCTAATGGTTCACAGACAATAGGAAAGACTATGTCACAGGTGCCAACTCAAACTAACAACATACAGTCCCCCATTCCCCACATGCATGTCCCACCCCAGGAAGTGTGGCCCTTCTCTGCTCAACATTCCTTTGGCTTCCCCACTTCCTTTCTGGGCTTCAACAACAGACTGGATAGAAAGTATCAGATCCTTGTAGCTTCATTTTATCACCTTCAGGAAATCAATTCCCCAGCAATTCTCTCACCCAAATAGAAATTGCTCACGGGCCTGACAACCTGCCTCTTCAATATCCAACTCCCAAGATAACCAAGTACACAAATAGGTATGGCTATGGATACAAGTTCATGTATAGTGACATGAAGGTATGGAGGACAACTGACTGCATGAGTGAAATCTCATGGAATGGCTGCCTGGATGTTTGAATGATGGCAGGAATAATGGAAAATGAACTAAGTCCAAACAATATGTATGCATGTTCCCAAATGGACACTTGTCATGTTGGGAACTACTTTGGCCCATTTGTCCCCATCTTTAGAACTTAGGATAAAATAATTATCCATACTTTATACTTTAATAAATATTAATATAATATTCCTTTTTGGCTTATTCTTCCTAGCTTAGCCCCGTTTCCTTGACTTTTAGCCCCCCTTTCTCTAACTAGTGGAATTTAGTCCCCCATACTCTTTTATCATGGTCAGTGTGAGCGCAGTGATGTATTTTATATTAATGATGAGACATATATAAAAAAATATTCTCACTGGCCTTTAACATCTAGGCTCTCTGACCTAATCATCACAAAAATGTCTCACCAGCCTATAAAACACAGCATAAACACAAAGGCTCTCTAGCCTCAAAATTGTGCGCACTTAAGTTGTTGCGTGCAATATATGGGAATGTGCACACTTCATCATTTTATTATGCAGTGCATGCACGCACTATTCCATGAAAGGTGCATACAAAAATGATATCAAGCAGCTCACCATCTTAAGTACATTTGCATATACATTTACAATTGGGTTCGGCCTAGGGATATTACAGTTAGGGTTTTGTCTTTGGTAAAACCTAGACATTTTCTGAAGACTCTTAAGTAAATAAAAGGGTAGTTTCAACTTAAAACCTTGGAAGACCATAAATAACCGTATATGAAACAAAACAAAAACAATCCATAACATCCCTCACAGGTTATGAATTGTTTTATTATCAACAACAAGCCATGCCAACGAGTTTTGAACAACTGGATAGGCATACCTTTTACATCACAGCATGATTTCCTAGATACCAACAGTAAATTCCATGGGATGCCCTCTATATTCAGATTTTTGAACCAATGATCCCCTTCCTGTGACAGACCGGTGGCCTCAGCTATGGATTCTTTGTTTACTTGAAAATGCAAATCGCTTACCTGGGCTTTGTCACTGTCAAAAGTCTTGGCAAAGGCCTGTGAAACTTCCATGTTAAACCCCTCAAAAGACTGGATAAATTTAACCCAACCGAAAAGGAAGAGGTCATCTATAGTGTTTCCATGAGAAAGCAAAACCTGTGAGCCATTTGGCTCCACCCTAACCACAGGAGCCATAAGCTTGCGCATGATATACCAAAAGATGCAAAATGAAGGGATCTGTGCTCGAGCCAACCCAAGAAAAATGGTGGAGTTTTCATGGATAATGGTGACCCAAAAATTAAGGGCTTGAGAGGATGCTACCATGAATTCCACCTTAAACGTTGATTAAACACCCCTAACCAAAGGACGAAAAACTCAAAACCACCTCACCTCCTAAAAACCTACTCTATGGTTACGAAGGACCATCCAAACAATGAAATGAATGTGATCATTGATGGATAGGACAGAGAGGTAATGGTTTCATAGCACAGTCACTATCCAGGTCATACGTTGATAAGACAGTGACAAAACAGCTTGATGCATCATTCGGATCATATGGTAAGGTAATAAAAACATAACCAATATCGCAAAGGGTAAGGAAATAATCCATACTTTCAAAATCAATTTAATCATAACATAAATCAACTACGATTTGGTTCTATCCTTATGCTATAAAATTTTCACATGATCACATACTCACCAATATTATATGTTTTGTGATTTTAGGTGTTCCAAAGGCTCGTTTGGTTTTTACAAGGATAAAACCGTTAGAGTCCATTTAATGTGTTTATAGAAGTGTTTCAATTTCATGCTTGTCAATCATGAAATTGAAATGGGTAGACGAGTCAACTATCAATAAAATAACTTCAAACAACTGATCAACCAAGTAATCACTCAAAAACAACAATCCAATTTGTCGTAAATAAAAATTAGGCAGCGCAAAAAATTACCTTTGCACTTTTTGCATTTCAAAAATCACTGAGGCAATATGATAAGTTGGTTGCCAACAGACCATTGGGTTTTTGGGAAATTTTATAATGATCTTATACCTATTTTAATGTATAAATATGTAAATGTGTAGGGTAGATAAGGGGTTCAAATAATGAAAGGTTATGGTGCATTGTGGATGAGTTGAGTTTTTGGCTGAGTATTAGGATGTATTATTGAGTGAGGTTCACACTGCAGCAGAATGGCTAGGAAGGTTTGAGTAATGGTTATTTTTGCATATTTTTGTAAGGATAGTGTGGATCTGTAAGAAGAATATAAATGACTAATATAAGAATCCAATCATTGTGGAAATATCCCAGATTAGGGTTAACCATGTTAAAACTTGTGTCTTGATGTGATGTTATGTGTGTGATATGGATATCATAGATCTATTGAATGTTTGGTAGAATGTTTACGTTATTGATATTGCACAGTGATGAAATATTAGTGATATGAATGTGTTATTCATATATGTTGTTATAATGGCATGCACTGAAGTAACTAGTAAATAAATAAATGTCAAGTAGAGTAATGTAGCACACACGGTACGTTGCATGATAAGAAATTGTTAAGTGATGAAATGGTGCACACATTAAAGACATGTTGAATGCCTCAATTCCCCTCATCACTAAAAAAACTTGGTTTCTACATACCCTATAGATTCCTTGGGTGAGACTTCACTTACTTGCAGATGATGTCGAAAGAGTCGTTGTCTAAGGGTTTTGTTGGTGTATTGATGATTAACCTTGGGTCTGCCCATTGTGCGCCAACATATGTTGATGATATATTGAATGCAATCATAAGTGATAAATTTTTGACATCATAAGTGATAAGGTGTTGATAACTTAATGTTTACATGTTATGGTTGAAAATGGTAAAAATTTCTCAATACTGATTCACCCC
>JZKD02S1005609.1:597326-615102 GCA_000966675.3 Picea glauca
AACTCCTTATACCCCGATCTCGTTGGGGACATGCAAAGAAGGATCGAGAATGAGAAGACCGCTCTGATACCACTGATCCGGATTTATGTAGGAACACAATGAAATACAGAAATACGCATAAACATAGAGATGCAGCGGAAATAAGACTTCATTTCATTAATAACAAATGACCGAAATATGCTTACAGACAGAATCTAAATAAACTAGCTAGAGCGTTGGTAGCTTATCTCTGAGAAGAGATGTGGTGGATACTGGCCTCAGAACTATGTTACAATGAGGCTTGAAGGCCTATTACTATTGAGAAACAATGTAAAACCCTAAACATCCAAAGACCTAACCCTAGGAGATGAAACGCCAAGACTATGGGCCCCGTTTGGGTAAGTTGGTACATCAACTTCCCGGGGACGTAACTTTTGCATACGATCTCCATTTGATGCGTTCTATACCTCGTTAGAAATATCTATCTGAGGAATACAACTTTTGGGTGAGAAAAATGATCTACATTCCTTATTTCTCCTTGTTTTCCCAAAAAACGTTGTTTAAGGCCTCAAAATGGCTCCGAAAGTTCAGGACCCGAAAAATTGCTAAAAATAGTAAACTGTGCGGAAACTGAAAAACTGAAAGAAGCAATGGTGGGGGTCAAAGTGGAATAGGTGGGTGGCCACCAATATCCACCTAGATCATCCCGTGAATGCTATGCAAACGGATTCATCTAACTCACATTTTCCCTCATATGGATGAAGCCTCGAAATTACTAGAAGGCATGAGTGTTTCACAGCCTCAACTTCCAACTGCTTATCGCAAGATTACTCTCGACCCACATGTAGTTGATGGAATGATAAATCTAGTCCCTTCATCATTCAGCCTGGTTGATCATGTAGTCAATATGTTCACATCCTTAGTTGAACCAGTTGACAAAGTGGTCGATCTGATCCCATCCTCGGTCGATCCCACTATCTCATTAGAGAGTGCAACCAAAATGATCGATCTGATCCTGTCCTCGGTCGATCCCACTCTCCCGTTAGAGAGTGTAACCCAAGTGGTCAATCTGATCCCATCCTCAGTCAATCCCACTCTCTTGTTAGAGAGTGAAACCCAATTGGTCGATCCCTTTCCACCCGTCGACCCCATTCTCCCCTTGGATAATGAAACCCAAGTGGTCGATCTGATATTTTCATCATTCGATCCTACTCTCCCGCTAGAGACTAAACTTGATGTTGCTCAAATTTTTCTCATTGATATAGAATCTATCGTGCTAGGGGGATTTCCTCCTTCTCCTTTAGAACCCCCTCCAAGTAATGAGACCATCATTTTTAATTGGGGTATGCTAATTGGACCTCGTCTTCCCTCTCAAAGTCCTTTCAAGATTACAATACAAGTTTGTGGTTGGGACGTTCCTCATACGCTGATAGATGAAGGTTCGACTGTTAGTATTTTTCCCTATATTTCTTGGAAATCTTTGGGTTATACTCAGCTTGTGTCGGTTACCTAGACTTTGTTCACTTTTAACAGAAGAACCAGTCACCCTTTAGGGACCCTTCCCCAATTTCCCATAACTTTGGGAGGGAAAAATGTCTTTATTGATGTCATGGTAGTCCAAGACCCCATGGATTTCGATTTACTCCTTGGGAGAGATTATGTCTATGCTATGAAAGCTATTGTGTTCACTCTTTTTCATGTGATATATTTCCTGCATGATGGAAGAATGGTGACTATTTATCAACTTTCGTTTGTTGACCCTGGCTTGACCATCAACTCAATGAAATCCCTAAACAGTTTTTATATGTAGACAATATCGCCCCTGCCATAGGTCAATTATGTGGCGTTGTCTCCTATGCCTTCATTTTTCAATGCAGATAAGTCTCTCACTGTAAGCTCACTCCCTTATGACTTGGATCCAGTAGTTGACATGGTAATCTCTTCGGTAGGGCTATCGGAGCCTAATCTCCTTACCCCTATCGTGGCCTTCGACATGTGTTCCTTCCAGAGTGTGTTTCTTCCTTCAGGTGTAGATCTCTTGGAGGCCATGACCGAGGTTTGTCCCTTGAAATGGTGTCCTTCAAGAGCTTTTTCCTCTTGGAAGCCGTGATCAAGAAGAGATATGAGCATGGTTTCCTGATTTCAAGCTCATTAATAAATGAAACCAACTTTGAGCATGGCTTTCTTCTTTCAAGCTCATTAAAAAATGAAACGAGTTGTGAGGATAGTTTTTCATCTCTGTGGCAACCTCGTTAAAAAATAAAACGGAGGTTACCAGCATAGTTCCTGTTTTTGTGTCAAGATCATTAAACAATGAAACAAAGGTTTATGGATTGAACCTGGATTCTCGAACATAGTTCTTGTTCCTTTGTCAAGCTCGTTAAAAAATGAAACAAATTGTTCCCCCTCTCTGTTTGAATCAAGTCCTTCATAGTATTTGAATCTTTATTTTATTCTCCTTTATAGTTGGATGAAATGAAGCTTGGGGGGCATTTTCTTCCAGCCTCTGGACTTCATGCCAAAGTTGAGCCGCTAGTTTCTTAAGCTGGGGGCCAAGTGTTGCACCCCTTTTGTCACCTAAATGAGAAAAATAAGGATTCTTACGAGCCCAATTGGGTTAGCTAGGAAAAACAGCAGTGAAGGAAAGAGATAGAAATATCAATCATAAGAAATGAACAAAGGACTAAGCTAAGAACAATAAAAGAAATTAAACTAGAGTGCATAAGAACATTAAAACCAAAAATAAACAACATTCATGCCACCAATGGATAGTATTGTATTAGTGGGAAAACACCAAAGAGAAAGGGAGATATATGGGTCCCCTCTTCCTCCAAGGGAGGGCTTTTGGACCCCAAAATATTGAGCTCTTCTTCCAAGTAAAAAACTAGAATGAAATGGTGAAGAGAATCCAAAGCACATTCATTCAAGAGGTGATATGAATGGCTAAATGAAATGGTGCTTGCATGCTCTTGATGAGGAAAGAGGATCCTCCAAGAGAATATAAGCAGCATAACAACATAAATGAATTCCTTGAAAAAATAGTGCACTCATGGCCTCTTTTTATAGCATAGCTTTGAGGCATTATGCAACATGTTCTTAATGTGAACAAGGGGCCCTTTAGGGCACCCTTAGGTCTTTGACTAGCCCCCCAGTCGGATTCATCCAAGATTTGGGTGTCAATTTGACTTGGAAGCTGAACCAAAAGTGGGTGGAAGGCCGACCAATATCATAGATGTGTTGTTCTGAGGGGTGCACGGTTTTTTGCATCCACAGTGGCGCATTGTGCGCATGTGCACTTTTCTTGCATTTTTGGATGGCGCATGTGCGTGCGCTCCCTATGTAGTCTTAGCGCATGTTGATTTTATAACTGGTTGTATAGTTTTGGACCTTTTGGAAATACATTTTTGGTCCATGAGTGAACTAATGGGTGTTTTGAAGATGCTGGATTCCTGTAACCATTTGCGGATGAAATTCCGGTGATAACAGATGCTCCCTGATATGTGAGGTTAGGAGCATATGTATAGCCAAAATACATCAATGTTTCTTCTACTAAGAGTACCTGTGTAAGAAAAAACGGTGTGGGGAGTGTCAAGAGTGACCCATTGGAGGGAGAGGGGAACCTGTATGATCCAACCCATGCATGTGGTGTAAAAAATAAAACTATGTACAAACGAGGCGGGCATGCCCCATGCTCGTGTCATGTAACTCAAAAAAAGGTGTGATATAGTAATTGAAGTTGTGTGTTGATGTAGATAACTGCAGTGCCCTCGGGGGAGGTTTTGATAAAGGCAGAGGACAATTTTGATGGTGAACATACTCTAAAAAGAGGTGATGACACCTCTAAGAAGTGTCGATGGCACGCAGGCATTGATAGCCTATCAAATTTCAGAGGTACGGAAAATATAAAAACAACTACAATAGTCACAAAGTAAGACCCACCACAACATGATAAAGTGTTGAAGTCGAAAGTCGTGGGGGGCAATGACAACAAAGAGAAATGATGGTACTCGTTGTGTCATCCGAGACTCCTCATTGTGAAGGTAATAAGAGTCAAGATATTGTCGCCCGTATGGAAACTGTACTGATGTCGACATAAAGGGAGATGTGACACCAAGAAGTGGAGGGCTTCATGAAATCCACTGGATAATATCAGGAACTGATGAGTAACATGGACAAAGTCAGGAAGTGATGAGACTCGAGACTTCCCTTGGTTGGGGATAAAGGGGGTGTGGCAGTAGCCATGAAACTGGGCCTAGCATCAGGGTGATGACTAGGCATGGGTTAATTTGTGCCAGAGGCATGACAAAGTGGACAAACTCAAAGATCAAGAGTACATGGATGGTGAGATACTCAGGGTTTATGGGAAATGTCAATAGGAGTAGAAGATAATGGATGCCCCAACCAAGGGAGACATGGGTTGCTTTGCCAGAGGAAGAAGGTCACCAAAGGTGACAACAAAAAGCTATGTAAATGCTGGAAACAAAGGCTTTGTACAATTACCAAATGAATAAATAATAATTTGAGGTGAGTGTTTAGATACAAAAACGAGTGCCCCAGTGCAATATGGCTTGGCCTGTGAGGGCACAAGTTGCTAGAAGAACGGGTGGAGGGTGGGGGGCCCATAGGTGGGTTTCTATATAAGGTAAATGAATGGAGGGCAATCTATAATGGGAAAATTGATTGTGGATGAAATGGATGGTTAATGATTCTACGGGGGTGCAATCAAAATAGAACCATGATAAAGTAACCTGGGAGTCCAGTGGGTCGGCTAGAAAAATGAGGAGAAGGAGTATGTGGTTGATTCTCGACGATGCATAAGACTATTGGGAATCTTGTCTCTAAAGGGTGAAAACAACATGAGTTTCAAAGTGCCAAGGGGGACTATGAATGGAACAACTCATGTGGGGAAGAGTGCTACTGGGTGACAGTACCAAAATGCAGCGGAGGTGACAATACTGCAGAGCCGGATATAGGGACCCTAAAGGAAAATGTCAGAGGGTGTGACTGGAGATGCAATTGAGATTCAGAGGGAAATATTACATGCCAGTGTCGAGTATATAATAATAATAATAATAATAGTCTATTTTTAAGGTCACGGCCAAGCCAGCAGACCAAATTGGTGTATGAGACCCCCTTGTTTGTGGGACAAGGGACCCTCCTCCACCCAGCGATTTGACTGGCAAAGTCTACGAAGGTATACATACCCTACCCCCCTCTGGATTTGAACCTGTGACCTCTTAAGAGGAAACACATGTTCTTAACCATTATGCCCACTATACCTGAAGGGTTAGTGTTGATGTATGATGACCAAGTACCTACAAACATGAAAACCGAATACCCGACGTGACCAATATCTAAAGATAAAGAACATATAACAGTTATTCAATAATGTGTGAATATAAGCATGCGTACCTGAGTGTGGTATGAGGAGAAAAGGGTCCCCGTGGGACAAGGATAGATGGTGGCTTGAGGGATATGATTGTTTAGGTGGCGGTATCCTTCTCTTGTGGAGGAAGACGGATCAAAAAACGGACGTTCGGAGCTCCCGAAATTGATTCTCGAAGTTTTGGCAAAGGGACTATATATGGTTGTAGGGCCCACATTGCCACCTCATTTGTACCTGCTGCCATAGTGAGTGGACGAGAGTTTTCAGAGGAGATTTGGATATTCTGGGAGATCGAGCCAGTCGATTCAGGATCAGCGAGTGCCAGGTTAGTTGTCATATCCTCCCACATAGGATTTAGGGTTTCATTTTTTGGGCAGGGCTATACAGGTGGCCGTACAGGGAGATTTATGAGGATGGGCCCCCCAGTGTGCGGGTGATCAAAGAATTCATGTGCATGAGTGCGTGGTGGTATCTTGGAAAGCTGCACATGGGGGTGCCCAAGTGAGTAAAGCAAGCGTGCATAGAGTGTGCATTTGTTCGAATCGCAGTTGGGCATGCATGCTCGGTTGTGCTCCTCACAGTAGCACATGTGTGTAAAACTGTGTAGCGAATAGGTGTGCCATAAGGCACGTCTATGTGTGTGACAGGGGCACATGTGTACGCCTATGTATCACAAATAGTTGTGCATGAGTGCGCGACTGTGGGGTGAACATGCGTGCATATGTGCATGCCTGTGGGGAAAACAGTCATGCCATTGAGGAAAATATTAAGGGTGTAAAAAACTTATATTTTTGGAGGTTTAGGTGTTTTTATGGGTTATGATAGTTGATCAAGTAATGTATATGTGGATGTAGGTGACCAGTTTGATGATGTCAGTGCATTGGAGAGAGAGGGATTGGTCACGCCTGAGGGAGGCAGTGAGGGATGAAGAGTTGGCGGTTTGGGATACTTTGGAAGCTTGTGGGATGTTGAAGTTTTTTGAGTGCTCTTTACAGCGGGCACAGGAGTACTTATTGCAATTCCTGATTTCGATGTGGAGTCTGGATCGGCATTGCTTCATTGTGCGGGGTGAGGAATTGGCCTTCACTGCGGTGGAGGATATATATTTTCTGAATGGGCTCCCTTTTCAGAGAACTCCTTTACCGACAGAGCCCATGTTACCTGGGGATGGGCACTTGGCTACCTTAGCCTGGAGGTATTGTTCGAGGGAGAACTTCATGTTGGGTTCTATGGTTAGCATTGGGGCAATGGATTCCCTTGTACATTGTTGCATGGCAACGATTGTTGTGAGAGTCTATGGGTCTCTCACGACTCATCATATCAGTGGGGGTAAGCTGAGGTTTATGCAGAGGGCGTTGGCAGGTGAGCATTTTTCCTGGGGCGTGATGTTGCATGCCAAGATGGTAGGGCAGTTGGACATGTGTCAAGCTGTTGACTCAGGGGAGTTCACCTATCTGTTGCACCCCTTTTGTCACCTGAATGAGAAAAATAAGGATGCTTACAAGCCCAGTTGGGTTAGCTAGGAAAGACAGCAGTGAAGGAAAGAGTTAGAAATATCAAGCATAAGAAATGAACAAGGGACTAAGCTAAGAACAATAAAAGAAATTAAACTAGAGTGCATAAGAACATTAAAACCAAAAATAAACAACATTCATGCCACCAATGGATAGGATTGTATTAGTGGGAAAACACCAAAGTGAAATGGAGATATATGGGTCCCCTCTTCCTCCAAGGGAGGGCTCTTGGACCCCCAAATATTGAGATCTTCTTACAAGTAACAAACTAGAATGAAATGGTGAAGAGAATCCAAGGCACATTCATTCAAGAGGTCATATGAATGGCTAAATGAAATGGTGCTTGCATGCTCTTGATGAGGAGAGAGGATCCTCCAAGAGAATATAAATAGCATAACAATACAAATGAATTCCTTGAAAAAATAGTGCACCCATGGCCTCTTTTTATAGCATAGATTTGAGTCATTATGAAACCAGTTCTTAGTGTGAACAAGGGGCCCTTTAGGGCACCCTTAGGTCTTTGACCAGCCCCCGAATCGGATTCAGTCGAGATTTGGGTGTCAAATCAACTTGGAAGTTGAACCAGAAGTGGGTGGAAGGCCGACCAATATCATAAATGTGTCGTTTTGAGGGGTGCGCATTTTTTTGCATCCATAGTCGTGCATTGTGTGCATGTGCATTTTTCTTGCATTTTTGGATGGTGCTTGTGCACGCACTCCCTATGTAGTCTTAGTGCATGCTAATTTTATAACTGGTTGTATAGTTTTGGACCTTTTGGAAATGCATTTTTGGTCCATGAGTGAACTAATGGGTGTTTTGAAGATACTAGATTCTTGTAACCATTTGCAGACTAAATTCTGGTGATAACACTAAGTACCAACCATCCCTGTGTTATGCATTGGGAAGTTTGGGAAGTCCATGCATAGTTTTCTATGGTTCAAGCTTGTGTAAAAATGAAACCACCTACCTCAAGCATAGTTTTCTCTGGTTCAAGCTTGTGTAAAAATGAAACCAAGTCCAAGCATAGTTTTGGCTAGTTTTAAGCTTGTGTAAAAATAAAATCTATCCCAAGCATAGTTTTGTTTTGTTTTAAAGATTGTATAAAAATGAAAACAATTCCGAGCTTAGTCTTTGTTCTTTATCATGATCGTAAATACATGAGAATAAGTTACCTAGATTAGTCTTTGTTATTTCTCATGCTCGTAAATACGTGAGAATGTAACCGAGTATACTTTTATCACTTTTTCGGACTCGTAAAGGTTATACGAAAAAGGAACCCATTGGAGTTCCCTTTAAGCTCTTTTCAGACTCTCTAAACATGAAAATATTGTCGAGCGACCTTGTTCTTTTCACGCTCGTAAAAGTATTTGAAGAAAATGTTCGATGGGCAGTAGGTTATCACTTTTTCGGTCTCGTTGAACTAATTTATGAAAAAGGAACTGAGAGAGTTCTCTTTAAGTGTTTTTCAGACTCTCTAAACATAAAAAAAACCCAAGTTTTCTCTCTTTGGACTCGTTAAACAAACATCGAAATCCCCATATGGGACCGGAGTTTTCTTTAAGTGTTTTTCAAACTCTCTAAACATGAAAAATCCATGAGTTTTCTTTCTTTGGACTCGTAAAAAAAACATCCAAAGGCCCATATGGGACCAAACCACTCTTTCTTAGGGTTTGTTAAACATACTTCGAGGGACTCGTATGAAGGATGAGCTTAAATTTCAAGCATATGTTATCCTCCTAAAGCTTGTTTAAAAATAAAGAGGTACTCGCCAGAAATGGTGGGGGGGAAATTGGGAAAGAAATGTATCTCAAACTGTATTCTATGGAAGAGTCCCTTTGAACATGACACCCTTTCACTCACTTGTGTCTAGGATGGAAAATCCACTTGCCTCTTGATCATACTCCTTTATAATATTAAAAATTGGTCTATGATCCCTTTTGTTGAGTCATTGTTTCCAAGACAGTTGTCATGTCATCGATATGTTCAAAGAGAAGTTCAACCCGGAAAACCTTCTATTGCGCTGGCCATTTCTGTAGTCCTTAAGCCTTCTATTGCATCATCCATCCCTGAGTTAGTCCTGAATCACTTGTTACTCTGATCTAATTTAAATCTTGTTACCCGTTTCATGTCATTGATGGGGGATACATTAAGGCCCTCCTATGATGAGTATTTTCCTATCGACTTCAACTCATTATCCAGGAATTAGATTGGTACCTTGGAACTTGCATGCCTCAATGGCAGGTTTCCTTTCTTTCGACAGTGGGTTTTCATTATCGACCCCTGATCGAGAGATTCCACCGAGTGTTCAACTTCATCACATTAATTCACATTCGTTAGATTTTACAAGAGTACCTTGGGGGTCATTGACATTAATGGTGGTTTCCCTCGCACTTGTTAATGGTATTCACTAATGACCGATAATCAAGTGGTTTCTACCATGTTCGACTTCATCACATGTATTCACATGGTTAGATTCGTACTATAGAGTGGTGGAGATGAAGACCCTAGATCTTTTATGGCATATTCAGGCTGCATTGGATTATATTCATTTTGTATTGTTGCATAGATCCACATTGTATGGCTCATGGATATGTTCAAATTTGAGTCTTTAAAACATAGATCCACGGTGTATTTTTGGTGGCTATGTTCAGATTTGAGTCATAATGGCATGGATCCACAGTGTATGTTTGGTGGCCATGACCTATATTACTTGACATGGATCTTTGCATGTCGGCATTTATGCTTTGAGTCACTTGTATTCTAAGTATGGAAATGCCTACCTCAGTGATGATATATTATTGTACTGTATTTCTTTATTTGTTGGCAGGCTTCTGACCGACGTGTTCCTTGTTCCCTACACACACTTGACAAACTATTTCAGATATCACTCTGTTATAAATTCATACTTTGGGGGGCTCTCTGTTACACATTGTTTTCGTCATCCCTATGACTGTTAATGATGTAAACCTATATGTTGCCTTAAGAAGGGTCAGTGGCCTAAATTCCTGAAGAAATAAGGGAGAAGAAATTTTACTGAGAGAAGAAGTTGTCTTTTCCTTTGTAAAAACCCTATTAAAGAGGATTTATGCAAGTTTCTCTATACATAGGGTGTGGAAATGTCTGATTTCTGCAGGCTGTACTAAAGCTAGGCTGCGGAGTTTTCACAAGATTAACTATAGATAGAGTGTGGAAATGCCTGATTTATGCAGGCTGCAGTATAGCTAGGGTGTGGAAAATCCTATATGTGGGAAAAATGAGCATCTTCTCGATGCTTCTAGAAGGAGAAGATTCTATGGTGAGGTGGCCTCTAAATGGTTTGGATCTTACTTGCTTTCATGATTTAGTTGGATCATCCTAACCTCCTCACCTTATCCTCTTCAGCTTATAAAAGGGGAGGAGCTCTCATGGAGAAAGTTAGCTTGATTGGGTTGGAAAGTTCTTGAGTCTTTAAGATTGACTTGTTATTGAGTTTTGTAGATTGGATTTTTTGGAGCTTGTATGTTGGCTTTGAGATTTGATTTGTCAAGATAGATTGTGAGTAGCTATCAGATCTACAGTGTCAGAATCCATGGATTAGAAGTGTGTGTGAAGCAAGGAACTGTTGGAAGGGACCTTACAACATCAAGGCATTTGGTTTTATCTTTATTCCACATTCTTTAATACAGATATACTTTTCTTTCCTATATGAATGTTATTTATTCATATTATATGATTCCTTGATCATGTACATAGTTTCATATCAAATAGACTCTATTATTCTTGTCTTTGTTGGCTTGTGTTTATTTGCAAATACTTCTCCTAAGCCTCGTGACAGAGCTTGGATTGCATTGGAAAAGTTGGATCTTCGATATTTAAAAGGTATGTTCTAGATCCAATGCTCATTTGATAATTGAAATCTAAGGAAAGAGTAGTGTATTGTCTTGTTTTTTTCTAGTTTCGTAGTGAAGCAAGGGGGATTGATTTATGTCTGCACTTAACAATTATCCCGATAACAGTCATGAAGTTGGAAGCCCCAAAGATGGGTTAAGAAGCCCCTATGGAATCCCCAAAGCTGGTTTAAGAATCCCCTAATTGGTTTAAATTCATTAATGAAAGGGTAAAGTGGTTGTAACAAGAAATTTCAAGAAGCTCTAAAGTTAAGGAAAGAGTTTACTTAGAGAAATTATATATACACCTCAAGAAGTCACTCATAAGTACATTCACACATAGATTCTATTGAATATATTCTATGTGAGCAAGTGATTATTATCTGAAGTAACCAAGGATATTTAATGAAAATTTCAAAGGTAAGATGACGTGAAGAAGGGAGAAATTCCAATGGAGGATGAATTCTTGTGGGAATGTGTTGTAAGGTATGTTATTTACAGGTCATCTTACCATTTTCGTTATAACTTTATTTCTAGAATAATTCAGATGAAGTAACTTGGAGGACATTGAGAATACATATCAAGGTACCTTTGGTAGAAATGTTAGCTTCTGGGTCATTGTATTTTGTGGAGATACACTCTATGGAAAATAGTATTTTGGCTAGTCCTAAAACTAGTCTCAAACAGGTGTTCCGGGTAAAACAGTCATAGATTCTTCATAGAATATCTAAATTCAGTGAGAGTAAGTGAATTGGATATATTATAGTTGTTGTCCCTCGAAAAACTATTGAGAGAACCTTGGTTGTGTTTGACCATTTTTGGGACTTGGACGGGTTGGTCGAAGATGGAGCACCCAGGCGAAGCGAAGATCGTGGGATCTCTCCCTTTTTGCGGGATTTTTGGGGATTTTAGGGTTTATGTAATGGGTATGGTATGTCATCCCATGGGTTTACCCATGTTTAGGCCCTTTTTTTAATGTATAAATAAGTGGCTAAGAATGTAAGAAGTAGAATGGCTTAGTGCAAGTAGAGTTACTAGTTCTGATCGGCTTTGTGAAAGAACCTATGAGGGTTGCTAAGTGTGAATAGTTGTGAATTCTTTGTGCATACTATATGTGGGACTTGCAGAGATAAATGCAAGTGGTTGTAGTTGTCTTTGTGCCTTGACCTAATCCGGGGAAGGAGGATCTAGCGAGGTGCGCACAGATCTCTTGTCCTTTGCAGAGTTGGATCTATGGCTTGGTGCATGTAAGAAGATTGGAAGAATCTAATAAAGAAGAAGAAAAGTTGGTGGACGTAGCCCCACACTAGGGTGAAACACGTATATCATGTGTTATTGTTCTTTGTTCTATGTGTTCATGATGGTTATGTTTATATTTTATTAGTGCATTGTTTTGGATATATGATAGGTATATCCATTGATGCTTAGTGCTTGATATATGAATAAATTATAGATCTTCTATGATGCTATGTGATGAATGCTTAGATGTGTTTAATATTGATTACTAATGCATTGATCTTCAATTAGGTTTAATCTGTGATGTGAATAAGAATCATAATTGAATTCATACTATTTTCTAAGTGCTTTGTTGAAGTGTGTAATCACAGATCTATGTCCCATCTAGGTTGTAGACACTTGAGTCCTACAACCCCCATGCCTCTACCTTGGGTGAGACTTCATCTACTTCGTAGTTGTTGCTGAAAGGGTTGGTAGTTAGGGTTTTTCTGGTGTGTTTTTGAAGCGTTGAACCCTAGGTCTACCCCTGTGCCAACAAATGGTTCTGTTTTTGGGACCAAAAACTGTGATTGCTGGGAACTGAAGAAAATAAAATGCTATGTGCGTAGATCTATTGTTGTAGTGGGAAATATTTTACTTGACTTGCAAAGGTCTGTGCTAAAAGAGAAGTCTGATATGAAGAAAAGAGGTAAGATCTTAAATCTTTGTGCTCTAATAAAAGTAATATAAGCGGAAAATTTTTGCTTCGAAAGTATGAATCTAGGTATGTTTGATAGATTTGGTCCTAATCTGAAAACTAGGGCACAGATAGAAGAAAGAAGATTTGATCTGAATAAATTTGTTAGAGATAGTTAAAGATATGTTATTCCTATGCATAGAATGAATTTTTGGACTAACAAGTGGATGCAGGACCCTAGAAATAATTTTTTGCAGGTCCATCACTGTGATCCTAGTGCGCAGTACAAGAAAGTTTGGGGATTGTTTAAGAGAAAGAGAGTATTCACGCTATGTTATAACTATAGAAGACTGGGACATCTTGCTAAAGAATTCTCTGGAATAGGTCATATTTGTCTTTGTTGTAAAGTTGTTGGTCATGAGGTTTTGGATTTCCCTAGAATGATTGCTAAATTTGAAAAGATGGACCTGAGACAAGAAAACCATGAGGAAGGTAAAGAAACTAAGGATATGTTATAGAATCAGAAAGAATTAGAGAATATATTATTATAGATGAGAGAAACATTTAAGGATCACAGAGACATTAGTTTACCAGATATCTTAAAAGAGAAGGAGTGCATAGAAACAAGAACCAGAGACTTCGACATAGACTATGTTTTGGATGAGGAAACATAGGTGAATATCATGCCAGAAAGCACTTGGGAAAATTTGGGAAAGCCTGATAGGATTGTTTAAAGGAAATATGCTAACCCTATGTGGAAGAATTACTCATGTACCTATGATTTCCCATGGAACATCGACCGGCGAAGAATTTGAAGTCATTAAGTTTGTGGAGAACAGCGCCCCTTTTGCACTTTTGTTAGGAAAGAATTGGATTGAAAAAGATCGGATCCGGAGAAAAGAAGAGGAGGAAGCTACATAATAGAAAAATAAATAATTAAGGGACTTCATGGCTAGGCTAATAGTGTTCTTAATAGAAGAATAAGAGGACAAGTCGAAGCAACTGAGGGCCAGATACTTAGTTGTTGAAGTTGAAAGAACGCAGGAAGGCTTGAAAACCCTATCCATGTAGGAGAAAATAACACCTACCCTAGAAATAGTAAGTGAAGAGGTATTACATTCGAACCCTTTGGAAGACCTTCAGTAGTACGAAATTACTATGCTAAGGGAAGAAAATAATATGAATGGAAAGAGGAATCCAGAGACTTAGATCACAGAAAAGAAGGAAATAAATCTCAATAACAAGAAGGAAAAGTTAGAAAAACTACAGGAAGTTCCAGAGAAGACTTCGCGGAAGGCGAGCTTGCAAAATTTGAACCTCATCAGATTAGAAAAACTACGTATAAAGGAACTTCGCCACGACGAAGCTATATGACCATTGGAGGCATCCCGACCGTTAGAACGATGCTCCAAAATGGATAGAAAAGCAATTATTGTCGAAAATATAACTATGAGACCATTGAGACCATGCAATAATGGATGGAATCGTATTGATTAAGGCATTTTTACCCACTGGAGGAATCCATTATTATGTTTTTTATTTATTTTGTCGAAGTCTCCACTGGGACCACTTTTTCAAACTAAGATATTCGAGATAATAGAGATGTGATTGCCTACCACGTTGTGTTGTCTAGACCTCACCATTGATTCGATTACCTTGAGTATTTGTTTGCCTAACCGAGGTATTTGACGACAAGCGTGTATTTCAGGAGACCTTAGTGTAGTAGAGAAGTCGGTAGAAGAAATATTGATAGACCTTATGGTTGAGAAAATTATGTCTGCAGGAGTATAGGCCTCATCGACGGGAGGATCGCAAGCATCCCCCTTGACTGGACGTCGATCTGGGCCATCCCAAACTGCTACAGAGAAGAGAAGCAAGCACCGCGACGATATGGAGAATGAAAAGTTGTTGGCCCTTGGTTATGGAAGTAAGTAAAGATTACAGAAGGAAAGACCAAATGCGAAATGCACGGAAGACACAGTGACTGATATTGGGTCAAAGTGAGAAAAAGAGAAGAAGAGACTGAGAAAAGCAAGAGAAATCAAGTTTTTGGATGAGAAGATCGAGGATGACAGATCAGCAAGGAAGACGGATCATGGACAACTCAGCAAGCAAAAAAATCCATTGGTAGATGCTTTGGAGAACCTCGCGGGAAGGAAGGAAAGAAAGGCTGGAAAATCCCAAAAACACGGGTCAAGTTGACCTAGGGTTTTAGACACCTAGGGTTTTGGTATCTAGGGTTTTGACATCTAGGCTTCAGCCTAAGGTTGTCGATGAGATATTGTAATGTATAAATAAAGGTCAAGATGACCTGATATGGGTTTGATTATGTGATTATGAGTGATTGTTGTTATTATTGAGAGAGAAGTATTGTGTGGTGAGAGAAGACTGTGTTGTAAGATCTTCAGTTGGGTGCGAAGATCAACCCTGCAGCTGGGTGCACAGGGAGGGGAGATAGAGAAAAGAGAGAAGGAGAGAGATTTGCAATCTAAGAGAATAGATAGAACTGTAAGCTTTCACCTAATATATTATAAATCACAATTCTGTGGACGTAGCCCTAGGGAGAGGGTGAACCACATATATCATGTTGTTGTGTGTGATTGATGTTGTGTTCTTTATTTTTTTACCCTGATGATGCATTAGTATGTTATATCTGATATATAATTGCGCAAAGTAGGTTTATGTTTGGAATAGAGTAGTCTGATCTCTTTATGGGATTACCTTGATTCCACTTGGATTTCCTCTGGTTGTAGACACATGTGTCTTGCAACCCCCTATTGCTACTTCGGGTGAGACTGCATCTTCTTCACAGGTGTTGTCGAAAGGGCCATTAGTTTGGGATTGTTGGTGTGCTATTAGAATTGAACCCTGGGTCTGCCCCTGTGCCAACAAATGGTTCCGTTTTTGGGACTGGGATCTTATTGAGGGAATGTCAAGGTGGTTTCCATCGAAGATAGAGATTCATAAGTGGATAGAAGAGCAAGAAAATGACTTCACAGAAGCTCAGAATAAGAACCCTACTATTATCATGGAAGACTGGTTGGGAATGTATATCTTTATTGATGCTATAGAAAGAAAAAACCCCTATGGACTACACCAAGGTTCTAAAGTGCAGGCAGAGCTAACCATCTAAAGTCTCCTACTTTTAACAAATATCATGTCATTACCCCACAATCATACATAAAAGACAAAGTATAGGGATCTGATAGGCATACCTTAAACTCCGCGTCCGGTGTCGATCCCTTTGTGCTTAGTTGTTTCTCGACTGCAGATCTCCTCCCAAGGCCAACCTGCATTCACCAAAAGACAAACAAAAAAATACGAGCATGCATTCTATATAAGGATTAGTGGGTTAGACATCGTAACAAAAAATGTAAACAAATCATAAACATTTAACACATCATTTCGCGGGATGAAAAAAGTATTTATTTATATTAATCTCACAAAAGTCGTTTACAATATGAGACCGACAACTGCTCCTCAAACTTGGTCTTGGGATTCTCTTCACCATGCACCAACTACTTCCACATATTATTCTCCTCTTCAATTCTCTCTAGGGAAATTGCAAAGGTTTGCACTGGAGGAAGAAGGAATTCTGGCTCAAAATCACTATGTGGTTGCAAAATATTGGGGAAAAGGGGGAATACTGAAATGGGCAGAGTTTCTATGCTCTCATGCTTCTCCTTGGAATGGGACCCCAACACCTTCTTTTATAGGCCAAAAGAGATAGTAACGGTTGGGGTGATTGGCTATGGGTGGTCAAATGTTAGGTAACGGCCCGAAAACTCGTATCCCTTTGCAATTTTCATTTTTCACATTTTTTGTGAGTGTACATAGGCTGTAGTGGTGAAGAAAGTGTGTGTACGCAGGCAGTAGTGGCACAGGGCGCATACACCTTCAAAAAAATGGTTTTTTAGAAGAGTTGCTAAGTGATGCCTTGGAAAAGATAGCAAGTAGGATGGCTTGATGTCAAGTATGCATGTCTGGTGCAATTTAGGGTTACAACATATGCCCCCTAATGTGTGAGGTCAGAAGAGAATCTGATGGCCAAAATACATTACAAATCTTCACCAATGTACGAAGCGAGTGAGCCCAGAGACCAAAGTTCAGGAGGTGCCATCTGTAAAATAACCATTTCTCTCACCGAGGCAGTCATACCCATGCTCGGGATGAAATAAAATCATGGATTCCAATCAAATATACTTCAGATCCATGTCATATAACTATATAAAGTGTAGTCATGAGCATTACATAGTGGATCTACATCTCAAAATCAAAATATATACATGTATAGTATCCATCTTCAAGAAGCTAATGATGCCTGATGGCTGGAGATGAGGTATTCAAAGCTTGAGAAACAACTTCAAAATCTTCAAAACTTGGGTAGGAGTGTAATAGCAGTGTACAAATTCACTACCCAGAGGTCTTTGATGGCTTGTCAGGAACAGATAAGAGGATCTCGGTGATTAGGTAGAGAACTTCATTGATTTTGAACAAGGACTTATTTGGTCTTTCGGGGTGGCCAAGCATGAGGACAAGAGAAAAACTACAGAAGGGCCTGTTATCCACATTTTTGGTTATCAAGATGATGACATGATAATGACATGGTGATAGAAGATCTAACTCTTCTTTAAGATCATTTTCATGAAGAAAGTTACACTTATCAGCTTCTCAAAATTACACTTTTGAAGATAGTACGCAGGCTGCATATATATTGTCCTGCGGAAATACTTGATTTCCGCAGGCTGCATTCAGTCTGATTGCGGACTTTCCGCACTGTATTAATGGCCAGGGTGCGGAAATGTTTCTTAAGGGAGAAAACGAATAAGTTCTCGATCCTTCTAGAAGGAATCTTCTAGAAGGATGAGTTGGAGTTTGAATGGTTGGCATATTAATGAATCTCCAGATATCTTGGGATTACATTCTATCCAAGTAACTAAACAATCTTTTCCTATATATTGAAGAGATGATTCATGGAATGAGTTAGTAGCAAATTAGCAAGAATAAGATATTGGAGAATTGGTGAACTATTGTATGGAGAATTGATGTTGCAGCAAATAGAGACAGCCACAAGGTTATCACAAGTAGTGGAGATTCTTCATGCATGATGAGCAAATGT
>JZKD02S1005609.1:647488-662955 GCA_000966675.3 Picea glauca
CCTGAAGGGAAGAAAAAACAACGAAAAAAGGGTAAGGGGGAGAAAAAACCCACTGATAATGCTGGCGAGGGCACCATGGAAAAACGAAAGTCGAGGTATCCGTGCAACTTGTGTTCGGAAGACCACCCGACCCATCTTTGTCCTCGACTTGCAGAGGCCCAAAAGTTTGTCACACAGCAATAGCAAGCAGTGTTGACTAATCCCTTTCAACATGGGAAAAAATTAACTCAAGCCTCTACAAGTGTCAAAGGGGGCAGCCAAGAAACCTGCCCTCTTCCAAACAATTCCTCATCGTTGAACGTATATATGGTTAGGGGTGATGCCTTCATAACGACTAGAGCACACAACTATAGTAAACCAAGCGCCTCTGAGAAGGGTAAAGAAGTTGAACTCCCATCTCTTCCTCTACAGATCGAGAAGACGTTGGTAGAAACAATGACATGCATTCCAAAGGGTGCATTTAAGAAAGCTTCTCATAACCCAAATGCAAGGGCCACCCAGAATTACTCTGTGGTGGAGGATTTATCACAAACCCCTTGTGCGATGTCTGCTTTGGAATTCCTCCAAAGTTGCCCTGCTCAGAGGAAAGCCTTGTTGGCTTCTTTAGGCTCTACTGAGACTTGTAACCCGGGTACCATCATGTTAGATACAACCGACTTAAAACCTCATCTGCCTTACCACGTAGCGTTTCAGATAGTAGTGGCTCATCCCATGAAAACTTTTACACACAATATCTTCCGAACGGTGGTCGATGAGGGCGCCTCGACATGCGTTATGTCGTTAGCATGTTGGAAGTCCATTGGCCAGCCCACTTTGTCTCCGTCACCTACTCTCCTCATTGCCTTCGACGGTCGTTCTTTCCGACCACATGGCATCGTCCCTTCTTTCCCTGTGCAGTTAGGAGGGAAGACCGTGTGCGTCGAAGTAGAGGTAGTCGATGCCCCCCTCGACTATAACCTCTTGTTAGGTTGGAGTTGGACTTACGCTATGCAAGTTGTGGTTGCTACAGTTTTCTGAGTCTTGTTGCTTCCACACGAAGGTCGGATAGTGACCATCGATCAATTGTCCTTCTCTAGACCTGACCCAGCTTTGGGGGCATCCACGGTTCCCATGATTGATAATCCTCAACCCGGTGTCGTTAACGTAGGAGTTGGTTTGTGCCCGTCCTTGATGGGTACCTTCGATTACCCACCTCCTCATGATGATGTCAAGTTTATATATAGCCACCACAAGGTTGAGATTTTTCAAGTTTCATCGTTCCATACGACTTACTTTGAGGATCCTTGGATTCTTCCTTCCCCATCAGCCAGGATGGATGAGACAGGGCACCCTAGCATGTCCGTGCCTTTGTCGGCTGTTGAAGTAGCGTACTCTTTAGTCCAGCAAGCTTCAGCTAACTCTGATTTGACTCCCGCACAAGAGTTAGATCCACTTCTAGAGCCTATCTGGGCTCAGGGTTCTCTCGCCAACACCGATTAGATAGACTTAGTCTTTCCTTCTGACGAAGCAGTAATCAAAGCAATGACTAGTCTGGACAAACCTTGGGAAGATCTTAATCACAGATCATATTTCCTCCTAGAGTTAAGCCGAATCGAGGCAGGAAAATTCACTATCACCATGATGGGAGATCAGTCATGTCCTATTAATCTCTTAGCTACACATGAAATTTATGTTGAGGGCAATACGGCGAGTATCACTGAAACTATGCCTATCAACATCTCCCGAAACCGTGGCATCATGGAGAATTTCTTCGTTGGAGCGGATTTCTCCCCCGAAGAGATTCAAATATACACAGATCTTTTCAAATAATTCCACGACGTTTTTGCCTGGTCTTATGAGGAAATGCCAGGTATCGATCCGAAAATAGTTGAACATGAAATCACAACGTATCCTGATGCCAAGCCTGTTCGACAAAAACTTCGTCCAGTCAATCCTAAGAAAGCAGCAGCCATTAAGATTGAGGTTGAGAAATTTCTCAAGGCGTGTTTCATTTATCCTATTCATTTGACTCAATGGGTGTCAAACCTCATGCCGGTCAATAAAAAACAAGGCACGATTCGTGTATCTACCAATTTCCGTGATTTGAATAAGGCATGTCCAAAAGATAATTTTCCAACACCATTCATCGAATAGATCATTGATGAATGTGCCAGTTGTGAATCCTTTTCATTCATGGATGGTTTTTCAGGATATAATCAAATCCAAATCAAACCTGAAGACCAACACAAAACGGCATTTATTTGTCCATGGGGTACATTCGCCTATCGTAAGATGCCTTTTGGCCTTAAAAATGTTGGAGACACATTCCAGCGGGCCATGTCTTTTGCGTTTCATGACCTCGAACATATAATCAAGGCCTATCTAGATGATTTAGCATAACGCTCTCGCAAGTGAAAGGATCATCCTACGCACCTCAGACTAATCTTCGAACGTTGTCGCTACTTCAGGATTCACTTGAATCCCAACAAGTGAAGATTTTGCGTCACGTCGGGACGTTTGTTAGGTTTCATTGTATCAACAACAGGGATCATGGTCAATCCTCTTAAGGTGGAGGCAATAATCCAGTTGCCCCCCCCACGCACAATCTTACAACTTCAAAGTCTTCAAGGCAAGGCGAACTTCTTATGATGCTTCATCGCCAACTATGCCGAAATCACCAAGGGCTTTATACATTTACTGAAGAAAGATGTTCCCTTTTTCTAGGACGAAGATTCTCAATTCTCTTTCGACGGATTAAAACACGCCCTCACAACCGCACCTCTACTATGGCCACCCAATTATAACAAAGATTTCTTATTATATCTGGCTACCGCAGAGTCAACCATAGGAATGGTTTTAGTTCAGGAAGATGATTCATTTTTAGAATACGTGATCTATTACCTGAGCCGAGGCCTCATAGGACCGGAACTTAATTATTCCCATCTCGAAAAAATTGTGTTGGTAGCAGTTCATGCTGTTCAACGGTTCCGTCACTATGTTCTATTTCGCAAGACTACCGTCGTTGTTGTCGTGAATCCATTCCAGTACATGTTGACACGACAAGTTATAGGTGGAAAAATCAGTAGATGGATGGTCATCCTCCAGGAATTTGACTTAGACTTCATTTCAGCAAAGTCCAAGAAGTCATTGGTCTTCGCAGAACTTATTTCGGAGCTTCCGGTTGAGTCAGGTGACGTTGTGCCTGAGGAATCGCCTATCCGGGGGGATATGTTTTTTATTGCATCTTCAGACCCCTGGTACGGAGATATACTGATCTATCTCCAGACTTTGAAGTGCCCCACCTCTACTTCTCATGAAGAGCGTCGGCGGATATGCCATTAGGCTAAGAATTATCTCATAATCAATGATACGTTGTATCGGAGAGGTGTACACTGCATCTTGCGTCGATGTCTCACTCATTAGGAGGTCGTCATAGTGCTCAACGATTGTCATACTGGAGCTTGTGGCGGTCATTTATCTAGGTTGGCAATAGCCCAAAATATTTTATGAGCAGGTTACTTCTGGCCCACACTTATCAAAGATTGCATCGAGTCGGTCAGGAAGTGCCATCCATGCCAAATCTTCTCTCGGAAGATGAGGGCACATCCAGCTCCTATGTTTCCTGTCATCACAGTTGGTCCCTTCACTAAGTGAAGGATTGATTACACTACATGCAAACCCCCGTCAGCCAGGGGGCACCGCTATATCATCGTAGCTGTCGACTACTTCACTAAGTGGGTTGAAGCTATGCCAACGTTTAAAGATGATGGAGAGACTGTAGCTCTCTTCTTATTCAACAAAATTATAGCAAGGTTCGGCATCCCGAGAGAGATTGTCACTGACCATGGCAGTCACTTTTAGAATCAAATGATGACTGAGTTAATGTCAAATCTTGGGTTACAGCAAGAACATTCATCACCTTACTATCCCCAAGCCAATGGGCAGGTGGAAGCTGTAAACAAAACTCTTAAGACAATTCTACAGTGAACTATCAACTCAGCCAAGTCAAACTGGCATTTGATGTTATACTCAGCATTATGGGCATACCGAACATCAGTTAAGACTGCAACCAGTTTCTCACCTTTCCAACTCGTTTACGGGCTGGAGGCAGTCTTGCCCATCGAATGTCAAATCCCATCTCTGAAATTGGCAGTACAGTTATTTCCAGACACTTCTCCACTTGAAGAACGGTTAGTACACCTTGAGCAGATTGATGAGAAACGTCGCGATGCGGCCCTGGCCAACGAGGCTCATAAACATAAGGTCAGGTGTCAATATGATAGGTTCGTTTGTCCTCGTATTTTTTCTGAGGGTGACCTTGTCCTGGTCTATGACCAAGACAAGGACCCCCTGGGGGTAGGAAAGTTTAAACCCATGTGGTTCGGACCCTTCATTATCAAAGAGGTATTAAAAAAGGGTGCTTATCGTTTGGTTGATTTTGAAGGGACTGCTTTGGCGAAGCCTAGAAATGGGCTCTACCTCAAGAAGTATTACTTATAGAAAGGTCACTCTGGGTAACTTTTTGTAACATATGTATAGTCTTTGTACTATTACTTTTTTACGTTTCTTTTAAAAAGTGTTATGGACGTGTCATTTATGTTATCTTTCGTCAATATGGCAGATGTCAAGTGAGTCCGAGGTGTTCATTGGATATGCGGACAGGGCTAGTTGACACACACAGAGGCTTGCCTCTGCAACTTGGGTAATCTTTACACCACGGGGTCAGTTGTTATCTTCCGGAGGTATATGCTTAGGTAACACCACAAATAATGTTGTCGAGTATAGTGCAGTTATTGAGTTGCTTCGTGACGCATGGTCATTGTTTATCTCTCATCTTCGGGTCTATCTAGACGCTCAACTGGTCGTGTCAAAGCTAAACAGAATATACCGGGTTCATGATCCAACTTTACACCGACGATTCCTTAGGGTACGTCTCTTAGAATGCAACTTTGATTATATTACATATTTTCATGTTCCTAGGAGATTAAACCAAATCACAGATACTCTAGCTAATCAAATTCTAGATATTTTCATGTAAATACATTTTTGCACACATAATCCATAAGACACAAAAAAGAGATAAAAACCATATATAAACATCATAAAATCCTCAGAGTACAGAGATGGACGCAAGCGCCTCAAAAATGGGAACAGTAACGAGTCACTGGGCTTATGCCCTCAAAAAATAGATACATATAAGTGCTCGTGGAACATAACAAGTCTAAAGTCTGTTCAGGGCCTATGGGCCCTGTTATAGTCATCTACAGCATGGGATAAACACCTAAACAATCAGACCCATGTCTGAGGTGCCCCCACAACATGAGTCTGCATGGATGGCGACAGGTCCTCTATCTCTGCCATCGGGACTGTGTGAGTGAGCGCAGTGAAGTTCCACTCAATTAGCCTAAGGACCCTCTCTACCTCTCCTACTGGGAGGTTCCTTGCTACTGTTTCTCCCCCAGCGGCGGAAGCTGTGGCTTCTGGCCGTGGGCGACGCATGTTCCGTGCATAATCGGCAGGTCGCACGGGTCCCACATCTGCATACAACAAATGTCCGTCAAATACTCTGGCATACAAAAATGATATATATAACAAAAATACATAAAAATTACATATGCAAATAACAAAAAAAAAAAGCTACAAAGGTGGAGACTTACCCATCTCCCCTCACTCCTCACCAAGAGGCACAGGTATCTCTGGGTCTCTAGAGAAGTCTATCCCCACATATGGGTAGTCCTCGATAGCAGGGATCTGTCGTGACAACCAAGCAAAAAATTCATCGTCGAAGGCCTCAATGGTCCTTCCACCACCCTGTCGCGGCAGTAACACTGCCCATCTACACACTACGGGGAAAGAGGCCAGATGTCCTCGTACTACAACCCGAGGACTGAAGCACGGAACTCTCTCGAAAAAGAACGAACACAAGATAGTCCCAAACCCGAAGTTCCTCTGTGTCCGTTGTCGGCAATCTGTCAATTGCCTCTTCATACATTCCAGCAGTGTGGTACTCCAATCAAAAATTTGTGCATTCATGCACTGGATAGCACAGTTCATCTGTGCGCGCGAATCCTGATGCGCGGCTGCTGAGCCGGTAATCCACCCAATAAGAAACAAGATGGTATGTAGTGCCAAGTTGGTAATCTTTCTAATAGGCACCTGGGAACCTCTATGATCGGTCCCAACCTCACAGTACTCAGCTACTAACTCCGAGATCTTGCTCGGCCCCGCAGGAAAAGTCTGGAAGTTGACCGGTTCCCCTCTCCTTGAGAGGCCAATCAGAAAGTAAATGTCCTCAGTGGTGGGCACCAAGGATTGCCTCTCTAGCATAAAGGCCTCTGCATCAGGGTTCCAGTCATCAATCAAGGCATTCAGTAGCCTTGGTTGCGCGTGCATGAATGGACATAAAAATAATTTCAGTAAACTGCATTGCGTTAACACGGCCACAACATTCGGATCTATAGCAACCAACTCACTGATTGCCTCATGCTCCCTTTCCCTCCACTGGACATACATTCTACCAACACAACAAGGTAAAAGAGGGTCAATACTGCTTTTCATTGTATTTTTCATCAATAGGGGGGGTACACGCAGTCAGTCGAGGTGACAGTCGCGTGTACATGCATGCAGGCTTTGCTCTGCATGCATGTACACGCGGGTTGTCTCTGGACAGCCCGCGTGTACCTAGGGCTGACCTTTTTGAGGTCGATGCCCACCCAAAAAATAACTTAAATGCTTAAATTGAAGTATTGAATAGCTAGATAAGGGAGTTTGTACTTGCTTGGTCCAAGCAGAAGTCCGTTTCGTCCACTGTAGCTCCCGGAATCACGATCTTTGGCAAAGGGGGTCTTTTGGCTCTAGAGTCAATTTCCAAATCAGCAATGGTGATAATGAGCTGYCAGCTTCTATTTATAGACTTTTTGGCCTCTTTTTGTCACTTTTTTGGCCCCCCTTATCAGTTTCTTTATATCAAAAACCATTTAGAGTGATCTAGGAGTTATATGGGAGGGATTTGATCAGGTATTGGGACGTTTTTTTTTTAGTTTCGAAAAAATATTGACGGTCCATAAAAATAAAAAATAAAAATAAAAAATCAACTTGAGCATATAGGGTAGGATATCACCCCAACTTTTGCATCTCGTTGCCTTTTTCTTATGCTATAGGATCAATCACATCCGGTTGTGACACGGAACCATCATATCTGCTCTAGAAGTGTCGCAACTTGGTGGTAGAGCTTACCAGAACATGGATGCCCTAGGTAGGTCCTGGTTGCATTATGGTGTCCATGTCGTTTCTAACAACACTGTAGGCTCGGGAGTCTGTATAGTCTTTCCTGAATATGAGTTTGAGCCTCATTTGCATGAGTCTTTTTCACTCTTTGTCTTACCCTCAGGACTCCCAAAAAACAACGGATCTCCTTTTAAGCCCTTTTCCGACCCTCTAAAAATGAAAAGATTGTCGAGCGATCTTGTGACCTCACATGCTCATTAAACTGAAATTTGAAGTCACGTATGTTCGGCGGTAGTTTACCCATTTTTCGGTCCAGACGGTCAACTGTACGAACAAAGGTATACTCTATTGAATTCCCATTCTTTAGAAGAGTATCCTCCGGTATGATTTTATTCCTTTTTCGGGCCTGAGGGACTAAATTTACGAAAAAGAAACCCCCACGGAGTCCATAGTTAAGCTCTTTTCAGAATCCCTAAAATTGAAAAGATCACCGAGTGACCTTATTCTTTCACACTCGTTAAATTGGTCCAGAATAATATTCCTGATGGAGTCCATAGTTAAGCTTTTTTCAGACTCCTTAAAAATGAAAAAATGGCCGAGTGATCTTGTCCTTGTCATACTCGTTAAAATGGTTTTGAATTGACGTCTAATCGGTGCTAGTTTATCCATTTTTCGAACCAACTAGACTATCTTCTAAAAAGGTACCCCAGTGGAGTCTCCTTTTATGCTTTTTCAGACTCTATAAATATGAAAAACCACCGATATTACCTTCTCTGGGATCTTTAAACTTACATCGAAGGATGTTACCATTGTGTGTTTTATCAACCGCATTTGCATACCTTATCCATCAACCTTGTGACGGTTTTCTTCTGCGTCTTAACACCTTTGGCCACCGAAGGATTTTTCCCGAGTATCGTTTTACCAGAACATCAGTCTTGTCCTTGTGCCTTGAGCTTGTATGTTTGAAGTACTCGTTCGTCCATTGTAACGTAAAATTCTTTTATTCTTTTTTAAAAAATATCAAAAAGAACAAAAAAATCAAATATACCCCAAAAAGAGGATGGGAAAGGTATTTTCTTTATTGGCAGCATAATGAGTCGCCCTTGGATAAAGCACATCTATTCGTTTGATCATCAGACTATGGGATGTAGTACGACCTTAGGAATCTTTTTCTCGCTATATAGAGTTGTGTCCTCCACCGTTTGGTTACTCTTCCAAACATATGGAGAGTTTGTGTTGCCTCCTGCTTCGTAGACTTATGGTTAACAGATATGCTACCTGAGTCTTATCACTTGTCATGCTATTATCCAAGGGAAGTTTGTCACTAAGCCTGAGTCATCCCCTCTGCAATATGTCTCTTATCTGCATACCCGGCCATCCTGAACGTCCAATCAAGTCCTTGCTCGAAATCACTGAAGCCTTCAGTCTGATCATCAAGATTATCAAGTCCATAACTGACGAGCCATCGAAGACCTCTGGGTAGTGCAGTCGTACACTCATATTACACTCCTACCCGAGTTTTAGAAGATTTTGAAGTTGTTGCTCGAGCTCTGAAGTACAGCCATCAAGCCAAATTAGCTTCTGGAAGATGGATACTCTATATGTATATCTTTCTGATTTCGGGATGTAGCTCCGCTGTGTATTATTCACGGCTACTCTTTATAGTTATTTGACATGGATCTACAGTGTATTTGATTGGTAGCCATGGTTCTATTCTATCCCAAGCATGGGTATTCCCACCTCGGTGAGACATTTTTAATTTTGCAGACGGCACCTCCTGGTTCCTGATCCGTGGGCTCACTCATTCAGCATATCAGTAAAGATTGGTAAAAGATTGGTAATGTATTTCGGCCATCAGATTCTCTTCTGACCTCACACATTAGGGGGCATCTGTTATAACCCTAAATTACACCTGGCATCAGGCCAACTCATATCCCTTCATTGCCAAAACATCTGTTGAACAACCTCTCTGAAAATCCTCTTGTGTCAAGGCCCACACGCCCTAACCCATTACTGCACATGTGTGCACGCTGGCAGGCCCACTACAGCCCGCGTGTACCTAACAAAACACAAAAATAGGAAAGTTGTCGATGGAACAAAAATCTATGGGTCAATTAACTGAAACTCCCAGCCATGCATGGCCGAGAGTTCGTCCAAAACCCTAGCTCCTTCTAGCCTATAAAAGAAGGGGTAGGGGTACCATTAGGAGGAAGAATATAGCAAAGAAACTCTACCCATTTGTCGAATCCATTGTCCCAACCCTTTAGCCTTTCCTCAAGCCAAAGGAGAATTAACGCAAAGTAGTTGGAGGACAGAATAGGAGGATCCAAGGATCAGGATCAAGGAGCGGTGGTCGGCCTCGACTTTGATTGTAAGTTGATTCATTTTTCAAATAATAAAAGAATACTTTTCCCGTCCCAATGCATGAGTCATCTATGGTTTGTTTAATTTATGCTTAATTTCTAACCCTCAAGTAGAAAAGTAGCATGCATGCATAGTTGTTTGTCTTGATTGCAGGTTATCTTTGGAAGGAGCAGCACAAGCAAGCGGGCAAAATCGCAACGGAGGATCTACACCAAACATCAGTAACAAGGTTAGTAGTTTCTTTCCATGCATGTATTGTGAAAGAGGGGTTTAAGTTCTGGGTGGTAGGTTAAAAAGTAATTTCTTTACGGTCAAAATCTGCATGCAAGTCTAACCCTAGTTTGCTAGTCCATAGGGTATTTTTTCCAACAACACCAAATACATCATGCATGTTGAGGCACCCTCATCAACCAATGTGTGGAAAATGTTCCAAGTAAAAAATTTCATGGTGTAAGCCACTACTATCCGAAACACCACATGGTAAGGGAGAAGAGGTTTTAATTTGGTCTTATCAAGCATGATCATTCCTGGATTACAAGACTTAGCAGGTCCTACGGTAGCTAACAGAGCCTTTCTCTAGGAAGGGCAGCTCTGGAGGAATTCCAAAGCAGACATTGCACAAGGGATTTGAGACAAATCCTCCACCACGGAGTAGTTCTGGGCGACCCTTGCATTTGGATTGTGAGAATATTTATTGAACGCACCTTTTGGGATGTGTGTCATTGTTTCACCCAACGTACTCTCAATCTGGAGAGGAAGAGGTGGGTTTTCGGCTTCTTTACCCTTCTTAGAGGTGTTTGTCATTATGTAGTCGTGTGTCCTAGTTGCTATATCAATGCTACCTTTCATCATGTACACATTCATAGACGAATGATTACTCGAAGATAGAGGGGGTCCCTGACTACCCCCTTCCACGCTCGAAGAGTCTTGAGTTAAATTTTTCCCATGTGGAAATGGGTTCGTTAACACGGCAGGTTGTTGTTGTGCCAATAACTTCTGGGCCTCCGCAAGCCGAGGGAATTTGTGAGTTGGATGGTATTTTGTGAAAAGATTACGCAGATACTTTAACTTCTTATTTTCTATGTTTCCCTCACCAGCAGTATTGGTAGGTTTCTTATCCCCCTTACCCTTCTTTCATTGTTTCTTCTTTCCATTAGGTTGTTGGGTGGCCTTCAAGTTTTTCAATTGCACAATGTGTACATCCAACGTTTGAGTAGGCAGAGAAGATGAACCAGTGGTTTGGCCAGTTGTTGTCTGTTGTATTGACAATTGTTGCAATTGATTCAAATGTTGATCGGCAGGCTTCATTTGTGTTGAATCAACAATACCATCGGCATGTCGTCTAGGTCTATGTTTGGTCTTATCAAGTATCGACCATGGTGCATATGGAAAAACTTTGTAAAGTAAACCAGACTGAGAGTAAATCATCTCTAGTTGTTGAGCTCTCATTATCGCTTCTTCTTCTTAAAAGACCCCTGACATTGCAATGTCTTTAGATAACTATGGGACTGTGTAACACCCTGTTTCCCCCAACTTGTAAATATAACTGGACTGGCCAAGAACTATGGCAAAATCATAAATGTGAATATGTGATGTAAATGGACCTTGAGGAAGAGGTCAATGAATGTGAATAACACTCTGAATTTATTGCAGGACTGCTGATGAGGGGATGTGCAGAAAAAGAGACCACGATGGCGGTGGAAGGCACCTGAAAAAGGTGGCATTAACTTCCACTGAGAATTAAATACCGTATTTGGACTCCACTGGCCCGGAGAACCAAAAGCGGCTCGTTGGCCCTGAAATTAAATGCCTCGCAGGCTAGTAGGCGAATGGCTTGATGAGGGATGGGATGGTGAACCGCCCATCCGTAGAGCCATCAGGCTTGATCGGCATGAGGGTAATCGTGCCACATGCAACCTCACGAGAGGATAAGGTGTATGGAAGAAGAGATTAGGAGGGCAGATGCGAGGGGAACTTTGGCATTATGTAGAGTGAGTGATAGAAGAGAGGAAGGATTGAAACCTTCGCTCTTGGTCACTGGCAGACAAAGAGACGCAGTCTCAGAGCATCGTGGTCTCAGCTTGGGGGTGGCTAGTGGTAAATCCGCTGGGAGTCGCTATGCCTACGGTTGGGTGGAAATGAGCATCCCTCTCAGCAGTCACACCCATTTCTGGTGTTATTTTCGGATAAGTGTTTTACATATTGTATCTTGAAATTCATAGAATGATATATATGTGTATATGCTCATAGCACTGTGAAATTGTGAATGATTTCTATGTAAGAATGTCTGTGCAGTGTTTGATAAGTAATGTTAGATATATGCTTAAATCAGAAAGACCACGCATGGCTTATGTTGATACATGAATTTAATTAGGCATGAGTCGAAATAAGTTAGGCTTCCAGCCCGTTCTCAGGAAGTTGTTTACCCGTATCTACCTCCAAAAATGCCCCGGTATAGATCTCTTCACAGAGATTTCCTCCTTAGAAAGGTTCACCAAGAACCCAGAAAAAGGACTTGAACACACAAGTCTTATTAACCCTGTACGAGGAGGAATGACCCTCTTAAGGTTCTGAGGTAGCAGTGTAGGGATATGTAACAAATCGACGAATGAGATTTCGTCGGGTGACCCATAGCCATTCACGACCATTAGATTGATGGAAGTAACGAGGGAATTTCATACCTTTCCCTTTTTTCTCTATCTTTGTGAACAACGAGGAAATCGGGATCGTATATCCCAAGACCCAGGAGAACCTTTGGACCATGGATCTTTCCACATCCACAAATTAAGTGGAGGAATGCACAAGGTGGGATGATCTGAGCTGTTGGATCTCATCAGAAATCCCATCGGTCGTTGGATCGGGTTAAGATGCTCGGAGTTTAGTCTCTGGAGTGTGTGTAGAAAGAACGGATCTAGATCGTTAGATCTTGGTCCGATTACCCATCAGTCATCGGATCGAACAGGTAAGTGCCTTTGGGGTTGGCATTTGGCAAAGCCCGAGGGTTAACCGGAACCATCCCCCCTTTAGGACAGGTGTCAGAGATCCAAAGAGAGTCGGGATATTGGCCATCGGCATATCAGAGATCCTTAGGTCCAAGGAATCGGGACGCTATAAGTCGCGAACCCCGAGAGTTCATCTGGACCGTCCATCTGTTTGGGACGCGTGTCAAAAATCCACAGACAGTCGGGATATTCGGCATCGGGAAATCGGAGTTCCTGAGGTCAAAGGAGTTGGGACATCACAAGTCTCAAAATCCCGACGAGATCAGAGCCGCAAGTTTGTGAGGACACGTGGCGAGATCAAGAGCCCATTAGCATATCGGAGGTTTAGAAGGCAAGACTTTTGGAGCACCAGAAGTTGCAAAAGCGCGAGATGGGGTTATGACCGTCCGCTTGTGGGGACGCGTGGCAGAAATCTAGGCCATCAGAGAAAGTCATGACGAGGGGGTCATCCATCGAAGTTTGGCTCATCGGGATATCAGAGATCCCGGTGACAAGTTATCGGTGCCCTTTGGAATCACGAAATGCTAAATCCCGATGAGTGGGGGGCTAGTTGTCCGAACCTCAGAGAAGGAGGATAGTGCCACCGACAAGGGCCAGCTGTCAACAAACCGGAGAATCGGGATTCACGGAATCGGGAATTCCGTGGACATATGCACTTTGGCATTGAAAACCCCGAAACCCCGATGAGGGACAAGGCTGCGGTCTTGTGAGATAGAGGTCACATGGATTAAAGACTTAGCCTGGGAGGCTAAGGTAGCAAAGGAGCGTATCGAGATTCGGGGATCGGTGAACCAAATTGTTGGGACATCACGAGTGTCAAAACCCCGATGGACGGGAGAGATTCTTTCGGAGGATCTCCGGGTCTGTAATGACCGTTAGATGTGGAGGTGAGACGTCAACTTAAGCCAAGACGTGAATATGCTTTAGGATAAGCGGCGAGCAGATCTGGATGGCCAGAGTCCACCCGTATAGATCTACGACTGAGGTTCCATTCCGGAGCCCCCTTACTGTTCTACCTTTAGCGGTAGGGGGGGGGTCCGGAATTGAACGCGCAATTCTCAAATGGTCGAGATTTACTCATCGTGATCAACAGCTTCCAGGTGGATTCCGGACCCCCCTTGCCATTCTACCTTTAACGGGGGGGGTTTGGAATAGTGTGGCATGTGAAGTGGGGCCCCTCCCTGTCATGACGACCACCGTGTCGCGTTTCCCTCTTGCCACCTGTATGCCACCTAACCACGCAACAAGCCTTTCTCATTGGTTGTTCTCTACCCCTGTTGAGATTTGTTCCTATTGGCCATTCGCTGACCCCGTAGGAATTTATCCCCATTGGTCGTTCGTTATCCCTGTCGGGGTTCGACGGTTGCAGAGTTGAATGTTTGGACATTAATGTAGTGCCGAAGCACGAAATACAAAAGATGTTGCATTTAAATTGAACCGTGAACATAACCCACGACCACGCAGAAATTGAGAAGGAGAGAGAAAAGAGCCAGCTTACGCTGGGCCTCCATGATTATTTAGGGGTTCGAGTCCGACAGAGGACCGAAAAATTTTGATTTAGGTAGCAGGTATGTTACAAAGTGGTATCAGAGCATGGTTACAACACTTGGCCTGATTGGGCTCACGCACGAGTCACGCATAAACCTCGTTCGAAGCACTTCTATGAGGAGTAACTCCCTGACTTAACTCCCTTGTCCAGGATTAAAAACTTGGAGAATGAGAACCCGACTGTGTATGCAAGTGAAAGAAGCTATGAATTTATGCGCAATTTATAAAAATGAATTTAACTCTTGACTAACAGCCAGCGTTTGTCTTTTCACTCAAGTGGATGACCAACCACGGGAATCTACAAACGCAGAGAATGGTGACTCACCAAGAGGTGGGAGAAGGCTCCCACAACAGAGATGAAGAGTCTAACAAAATAAGAGCAATAGGAACCCCTCCAGGCCTAGCTGAGACTGTGAGGAGTCTCATGGTTGAATTGCAAAGCTGCAAGGCCGATAATGAAAGGATGATGAAAGAACAAGAAAAGAAAACTGAAATTAATGCAGTTCTACTGCAGAGCTTATCCGACCTACAGCGACAAATGCAGCATGAACCTGAGATGCAGAATCATGTTCATGTCAGTGGCCACATTGAGAGAAGCACATCTAGAAAGGTCCACCCCAGAGGTAAAGGACCAGTGCCAGATGATTCCACTGAGAAGGAAGCTGGTGATTCAGAAGGCTCTTCCAGCAGTAGGACCAGTTCATATTCTCAAAAGAAACAAAAGAAGCAAAAGACTTCCAAGAGTCATAAATTTGAGGAATTCAGGAAGGCCAAACCTCCCTCCTTCGATGGTGAGATAAAGAAGGGAGAGGAAGCCAAGGCCTGGCTACTTGGACTGAAGAAATATTTCAGAGTCCGTGATTTTTCAGAGAACTTGAAGGCCCGAGTGGTCACTTTCAATCTGAATGGAAAGGCTTCCATCTGGTGGGAAGACCTTAAGAATATGAAAGGGGTCTGCGAGGAGGACCTGTCTTGGAAACAATTTGAGAAGTACTTCTGGAAGAAGTATTTGTCGTAAAGGTATTTCGACGAGAAGGCTAAAGAGTTTTATGAAATCAAACTAGGACAACTCACTATGGAGGAGTATGTCAACAAATTCCTTGAATTACTGAGATATGTACCCTACATCAAAGCAGAGAAGGCAAAGGAACAACACTTCATCAGTGGGCTACCCAAGGAATACCAGAACCGAATTGAATTTGACGAGCCAAAGACCTTAGAAGACACTATATGAAAGGCAACATATTGTCATGAACAATATGGACATTGGGCAGAGTCTCGTGGAGACTGGAAACAGAAGAGTGGTTCGAGATTTCAGAAAAAGGGGATCAAATCCTCAGGATTTAA